>SSNR01000393.1:286249-301321 GCA_006937965.1 Callopanchax toddi
GAAGAGCCTTATATATAAAAATAAACTATAGAGAAGAGCTTTATATATATAAATAGACTATAGAGAAAAGCCTTTATATAAATAAATAAACTATAGAGAAGAGCCTTATATATAAAAATAAACTATAGAGAAGAGCTTTATATATATAAATAGACTATAGAGAAAAGCCTTTATATAAATAAATAAACTATAGAGAAGAGCCTTATATATAAAAATAAACTATAGAGAAGAGCTTTATATATATAAATAGACTATAGAGAAAAGCCTTCATAAAAATAAACTATAGAGAAAAGCCTTTATATAAATAAATAAACTATAGAGAAGAGCCTTATATAAATATATAAACTATAGAGAAGAGCCTTATATAAATAAATAAACTATAGAGAAGAGCCTTATATAAATAAATAAACTATAGAGAAGAGCCTTATATAAATAAATAAACTATAGAGAAGAGCCTTATATAAATAAATAAACTATAGAGAAGAGCCTTATATATAAAAATAAACTATAGAGAAGAGCCTTATATAAATAAATAAACTATAGAGAAGAGCTTTATATATATAAATAAACTATAGAGAAGAGCCTTATATAAATAAATAAACTATAGAGAAGAGCCTTATATATATAAATAAACTATAGAGAAGAGCTTTATATATATAAATAAACTATAGAGAAGAGCCTTATATAAATAAATAAACTATAGAGAAGAGCCTTATATATATAAATAAACAATAGAGAAGAGCCTTATATAATTAAATAAACTATAGAGAAGAGCCTTATATAATTAAATAAACTATAGAGAAGAGCCTTATATATATATATATATATATATATATATATATATATATATATATATATATATATATATATATATATAAATAAACTATAGAGAAGAGCTTTTATAGAAATGAGTTATTTAATAAACTATATGAGACACACATAGTGAGAGACCAAAAATAGACAGAAAGAGAAAATTGATGAGTGACAGTCAGACACACAGTCAGACACACACGCATGCACACAGACAGACAGACACACATTTAGACACTCAGACAGACAGTCGGACAGTCAGACAGACAGTCGGACACTCAGACAGTCAGACAGACAGTCGGACACTCAGACAGACAGACAGACAGTCAGACACTCAGACAGTCAGACAGACAGTCGGACAGTCAGACAGACAGTCGGACACTCAGACAGACAGACAGACAGACAGACAGTCGGACACTCAGACAGTCAGACAGACAGTCGGACACTCAGACAGACAGACAGACAGTCGGACACTCAGACAGACAGACAGACAGACAGTCGGACACTCAGACAGTCAGACAGACAGTCGGACACTCAGACAGACAGACAGACACACATTTAGAAACTCAGACAGACAGACAGACAGACACATTCACTCAGACAGACAGTTTATTAACACCAGTAGATTCTGTGGAACTGGTTGAACCTCCTCAGGTTTAGGGCTGGGTAAAAAAAAATCAATTTAATCGATTTTGAATCGATTTCATATACATTTTTCAGAATCGATTAATTAGGCCTGAGATCGATTTTTCCCCTTGATTGAATCTTGACAGTTCTGTTTACAGTTTTTAACCATTTGGTTAATTCATGGGTACATTCAAAGTTTAAACTGCCCAATTTAAAAGTTTGCACTTTAAACCTGTTGTTCAAGGTGATAATAAATATAAAGTTTATTTGTATTTTGGAACACAGTTGACTTGAGCCTTTTTAATTATTTAAGACCAGACGGAAGTGAATCGAATCAAATTTAATCGAATCAAATTGTGATTAATCGATTCAGAGCCTCATGAATTGAAATCGAATCGATTTGGGAAATTAGCCACAATACCCAGCACAACTCAGGTTCCCACTGTGGAGGTTGGTTGGGTTTATGTTAAGTGATGCAGATGGTCAGCTGCTGCTAGCGCCTCCTCACACAGGTGAGAATCATTGAAACCTTTGAGGCTTGATGGTTTGAGGAGAGCCAACCTTCTAATGGTCAGATGTCCTTCATCTAGTCAGGTTTCCACGTGTCACCTAGCATCTAAAGCTTCAGAACATGTAAAGACTCCAACATGCCTCTTGGTAGACGTGTTCCTGGTTTCCCTGCTGCAACGTGTAAAATGTTTAAGAACATGTTCTCATTTACAAACATGACCTGGCCAAGAGGTCTTGGAAGGAGGTGCAAAAAACCAACAAACAGATAAACACTTAAGTACAGATCAAACATAATAGGCAACAGGCAGTAGAAAATTTGAATCTGGATCTGAAAAAAAAAATGCACATATACACATGCATGCAGGAGAATCATTACATCATACAGGAAATTGAATGTGTGTGTGAATTTATGTAAATAAGTGTATTCTAGGTGATCAACAAGTGCAGCAGTCAGTTACAATCTGATGAAAGGTTGTAATGATGTCAAAGTCGCAAGTTTCAGGATGTTCTGTAGAGTGTTCCAGTCACATGCTGCTGCAAAGCGAAGTGACTGAGGTTAATGATCAGAAGATCATCAGGTCAGAGCTGCACAACCGTCAGTATCAGCCTTCAGAACCACAATCTGGAGCTGAAAACTGCTTTTAGAACAAAAACATTGACATTTATTAGACAAATGATTGTTTTGAGTGACTTTGAATGCATTGCATACACAATGAGAGGGTTTATGGATGTTTTTTGACACAAAAGAAGACATCTGAGGCAGTCACAGGGTTTGTTTGGAGACATGGAACTGAACATTGTTCCTTCTTCTCTCAGCGTACCAACAAGCATGTCAGAGGGCACTGATGTTGTAATTATTTTCTACAAACAACACTAGCTGAACATTAGTTTTTCTAAGTTGCACATATGAACACATTTATGTACAGCATAGTATAACTTATCAGAATGTGATATACATTATATAATAAATGGATCAAAAATATATACAATCAGATATTAAAAAAACACAATAACAAAATGTCAATAATAATAATATACGAATAAAGGATAATCACTACAGTATTGCACTTAGAAAACAAACTAAAACCTAACCTTTCTGACCTTCTTTCATTTGAAGTCATCAATAATGTGAAATCTGCTCCCCTACTGAGTGACTGGTACTGATGACAGCCAGGGTAGTGAGCTTCAGTTTGGAGAAGCTCCTCTCTGCTTGAGCCACAGTGACTGGTAGAGGTTAGGGTTAGATCTTTATCTATCATGCATAAAGGGAAGAACAAAATGATGTCACTTTGGTTCTCAGAGACCTGAATATTTATTTCAGACTTTCAGCCCTGTGTTATATTATACTGTATTAGCTCTGTTAACAATGAGTTAAATATAGAATGCACCAAAATGAAAATCCTTGGACGGCTCTCTTGCTGACTTGGCCCTCTTCCTGAAAGGCTTGTTCTGCTAGCCCCAGTGTTCCCAGCAGATCTCCGGCTGAGGTTGCACCGCCTCCAGGAAGACCTCAGAGGTTTTCTAACGGTTCACTCAGCACGTGAAGGGAAACGTTAAAGAGTTCATTTCCTTCTGCAAGCTGTTTATTCTGCTCCACTTCACTGTTTGACATCAGCTCGGGTTCATTTAACGTGTTTTTCCTGGTGGTGCTACCTGTTCTCAAGAAGTCCTACTGGAGCCATGACTTCCACCTTAAACAGCAGTACTTCCTGTTATGAGACGAGGGCCAGAGAGGTCAAGTTTAGGTTACCTTAAAATATCAGACAGGATCCCTTCCTGTTATTAGATCTGTTTTAGAAACACACAATTCACAATTACACTTTCCTCCGATTTAAACGGCCGCTCTTGACCGACACGCCGCCCCATTCACAAAGTTTGCGTAGAAAGTGACTTACTCAGCTTTAGAAATGAGGCCCCTAGTCTGAATCCTGTGCTGCTTGGAGGATTTCTGTTGCATCTTGTCTTTTTCTGTGGCTACTTGTTATGATATGTAGCCATAGCAACAACAAGGTAATTCAAAGAACAAACTGTGACCCAAAATCCCAGAGAAGTTAAAGAGGAGGAGACATGGATGTAGAGCAGGAGCAAAAAGGAGAGAGAGGACGAGGAAGATTAAACGCCACTGCCATCCATCAGAACAAGAAAAGTGAGATCTCTCCTGAATCAGATGGACCAGCTTAAAGCTCTGATGAGGATCCATATTACCGGTAATCTTAATTCAACAACAGTCTTCAGTCAAGGGCTCCTTCAGGTCTGCTGCAACACAGAAGATCCTTCCCGTCCACAGACTGACAGAACAGTCTACAATGACTTTATGAAAAAAACTTAAAGGAGTTACTGGAACGTCTAATTTCCCTCCGAGACTACTAAAGGATTTTAGATGTAGATGATGTCAAAGTGTCTGCTCATTCAGTCCATGTGTGAAACGTAGAGAAACGTCTGCGTTAATCTGTGTGAAACAGGCGAGGATGAGGAGCTAATCAGTAGGAATGCTCTGCGTCTTCATCACAGGCCACACAGAGTCGAGTTAGATTAGATGATGATTAGAGCGGGCCTCACAGCAGCAGGTCGCCTGTTTTTAGAGCATCGTCTTGATCAGCGGATCTCAGTAGGACGATGGGTTGTTGTTTCTGTTCTTTTCAGTGTTTCCTGACACTCGTCTTCCCTCTCTGTGCAGACGGTGCTCACGTGCTCTTGTTGGAAAGCAGAACTATTTTCCATGACATGAGTTAAACTTCAGCCAGTTTATCTTAGAGCAGCAGTTTTTTTCACATTTAGCTCCTCCCATCTGTTCTTCTGTCAGTATGGCTCTGAAGGGCAACAACAGCCACAATAATAACTGGTTAGAGACTGTAGTTAATGACTGTATAACTGCTGTAGTACAACCTTCTGGAGTTCAGTGTGCAGCATCACTGTAGCTGTGAAATGTCTGCTCAGGAGTCACCCAGTGTTCATCTAGCCCTACATGTTTATGGTTTTTCACTGCAATGTTTCATCCACGCTACATAGAGCCACAGATACGTGCTGTGTGGTTTGATAAAAGTAGTATGCTGTTCACTGCATCGGTAGAAATGGACCATAATCCGTTGCGGTCTGAACTCAGAAGTTAAGTTTGCAGAAAGTCATTTACATTTAAACAAACCAAGTAACCGGCTGTCACCAGCAGCTGGATCTGACGTGGTTCCTGCCTTTGTTCATGTGACACATCGCTCCATATCCGACACGCATTTCTGACGCTCCCTGCTTTCAAGTGGTGATGGAAATCCCAAACACGGGGCGGCCCCTTATCTCATAGTGGACTTACTATATGTTGAATACCATGTAGTGAGAGAATGAGTTTGAACACAGCCTCTGTCTCCTTCCAACAGCAGCTGGAAGACATCTGCTACACACTGCCCATTAAGGAGGGGGGTGGGGGTGGGGGTTCATTCTCTTATACTCTAAATAAGGTCTGATCTGGGTTTTCTGGCCTCACCATGCAGGAAGTGAAAGCTCCTGCCTGATGACTCAGCTAAACGTCAGGAAGGAGCCGCATCATAATTTTTGGTTGTGTGGAGGGAAGTGAGTGTCTAGAGCTCTGGAGTTGTGAGGGAACCATTTGAAAACTGTTAGGTAGGAGTCCTGTTACAGGAGAGAAGTCAGAGGGGTGGTCTGCTGGAGCTAGATGGGGATTGGGTGAGATTGTCATCCACCCACTTTTTAAGAGCGGGATTTGGAGGTGGTAAGTCCCAACAGTTTAACTCCTTAGGTTCAAACCTCGTGTAGCTGTGCCTCCTTTCCTAAACCAGCGTTCTTATCAGTTAGCAGGCAGTGTTGTGATCTTCTCTCTAATTTATGGTAGCTTGGCCTCTCCTATCTCCTGCTGAACAAATCCACCTATGAGTATCAGGAAAGTTACAGTTGACCTTTGAGTCCCTTTTATGTTAAATAAATATTAAACACATTGCTTCTGTAGTGCAGCTTAAGGGAGGCCCCCCAGCATTGCAGAAGTCCTGAGTCCGACTCATTTTAATCACATTAGCTCTCAAATAATTTTAGGTTTTCTCTGATAGAGAATAATTTAATTCACTTTATCTATAAAACTCCAGGTCACATCAGGTAATCTCAAACAGCAGATCCAGATCCTTCAGGTCAACTGATTACAGTCAATGTGATTCAGTTGGAATAAAATGAGATTCATCATAAATGATAATTAGTCAGATTGTCTCGTTATAAAGGAACCAGCTGGTTGGACTGAAGCCTTACTTTAAAACATTCCTTCATTCTGAGCAGCTCAGTCTGAGGGCGACAGTGGGAGGAAAACTTCAGAATCTCATTTTCCTCTCTGCTACCTCCAGTTCTGCCTCCTGTCTCCTCCTCAGAGCCACTAGACCAGACAGTTCATCAGATGGCCTTTGGTTGTCCTCTGTCTTCACCTTATGTCTCATCTCCCTGTCCACCTGTCTATTCTCTTCAGTCCTCTCCTTCTCTTCATCTTAGCTAACGTTTGTCTCTGTATACATTCCTGTACTTCTCCTTTCCACCACCAAGTCTCTCTATCTACTTTACTTCCAGATGACACAGAGAGTCTTTTCCTGCTCGTCTTCCTGGTCACATTAGCTGTAGTCGTCCAATCATCTAGATTGGAATCATCAATCAAAAATCAATCAATCATCAACTATCAATCAATCATTAGTCATCAATCATCATTCAGTCAATCCATTAGAACACCTCCATAAACATTTCAAACAGGGTTTTATTGATGAGGTAATCAATAAAAATAATGTGAATTATTCCTTTAAACATCAGTCTAACTTAGATGTTTTGTCATGGTTTTACTGCTCTGGGACAGCATTTGGTAGTCAACGGTTTGGACCCTTTGGAAGGTATTATCACTGGCTGGTCAGCAGACTCCAACAGGTAAATTACCTGAGAAGAGTAATGATAGTATCTATAATGAGTCCTTTGTTGTGTCAATCTGACCCAACCCTAGTGGGCTGCCATCTGTATGGCAACTCAAAGGCTGCCCAAATATGTAGAGTGTCAGCCCGTTCACCAGAGACTGAATCCATTAGGGGGCAAAACAAAACAGGGTGGAAACCAGGAAGTCAAGTCAGATGCTCAGATGGAGTTTCCTGTCTGTGAACTTCTCACTGTTGTCACCTGGAGACAGGTAACTGTGAGACTCAGAGGGAGAGAGAGAGAGATGCAATGGTGGTCCATTATCCAAAACTCAGAGTCTCCTTTAGTCTTTCGCCTGGTACGCTGCACAACCAGTAGGCTCTGATCCTGGACCAGGATCTGGAAATGATCTCTGGAATTCCCAGTGAAGCTGGTAGAGTAGCAGGGTGACGTGGGTGTATCTGGAGGACTTAGTCAAAAGACTGGCACATGCATTCTGAATCACCTGAAACCGATCCAAGGAGGCTCTGTTCAGACAGGTGAGGAGAGAGTAGCAGTAGTCTAGACCAGAAGAGATGAAAGTATAGTACATGTTGGTACATGATGGTAGTAACATGAACATGTAAGAAATGCAGTGAACAGGTAGGGACAACAGACAATCTGGCACTAGAGCTGAGGAGACGCAGAGTTTAAATAGGTGAGGAGAATCTGTAATCATGACATGAGGAGGAACATGGGTTGGTGTGACCAGAGGTAGAGCTGCAGACAGGTATGAAAGGAGCAGAATGTGAGTGGATCATGAAAAAAAGAATGGAAGACTCATGTTTTGTGACACCCAATAGCCAGTTTTTGTGTCCGGGTCTGCAGTGATGGACGTGGAACTGGTCTGTCATGATGAAGAGGGAGCTGAGCCAGAAAGGAAGGGTCTAGATTTACCAGTCGATCTACTTCCCAATCCTCACCTATGTCCATAAGCTTTGGGTAATGACTGAAAGAACGAGATCTCGGATACAAGCGGCCGAAATGAGTTTCCTCTGGGTGGCCGGGATCAGCCTCTGAGATAGGGTTAGGAGCTCGGACATCAGGGAGGGACTCGGAGTAGAGCCACTGCTCCTCCATATCGAGAGGAGCCAGTCAAGGTGGTTCAACTGGTCAGGATGCCTCCTAGACGCCTCCTAGTGGAGGTGTTTCAGGCATGTCCTGCTAGCAGGAGGCACCCGGGTCGACCCAGGACACGTCAAAGAAAGTACATTTCCAATCTGGCCTGGGAACACCTTGGGGTCCTGCTGGAGGAGCTGGTGGAGATGGCCGTGGAGAGGACGGTCTGGGATTACCTACTTGGGATTTTGCCCCCGCGACCTGGACCCAGATAAGAAGGCAAGGCGAGGTTTTGTGACACACCTGGGAGTCACTTCCTTTATTAAATGTTTCTTCTCTGAACTGACAGTGTTGCTGCATGGTTTGTGCACCTGTGTTGGATTTATTTGGAGACAACCTTTACCTGCACTCCAACGTTAGTATGCACACAGCAGAGATCAATCAATCAGCCTGTCAAATATTAACCGGCCTGTCAGGCTTCTCTCAGGACTCTCAGTCCAGGAACAGGTGTAAGCTGTTCTGTTTTGTAGTTCTGTGATCTGATCTAGAACAACTTGCCTGAAGACCCGTTCCCACACAGGAGACGACCCGAGCCAGTGGTTTATCAGAGCCTGTAGTGTGTCAGAGAGCAGCACCTGTTCCTGCTGTGTGCAGACAAACACTTCTGGGCCACAGTCATCCTTCTTCTGTTGGATTTGTGTCCAACTCAGCTGAACAAACACTCCATCGGGTTTGTGAGTGTGTGATCGTCTCACTGGATGTGATACTAACACAACATTTATAAAGTGCCTGCTCCGGCACATCCAGGCTCAAAACATCCTCTTCATATTTCTGCCTTTCTTTATGTTTTCACTTCACTCTGGGTTAGAAACGATCAGGTGACACAGTGTTGTTGTTTCCCAGAGTCATCAGAAATGTGCCGTCTAAAGGCGTGCTGAGGTCAAAGGTCAATGGCAGGTCCATCATAAGCTGGCAGGAAGGTGGATTTTATGGCACGAGGCCCAAAGGTGACCCCATCTGGCGTTCCCACAGGGAGAGGGTGGAACGAAGGCCATCTGACACTGGAGTCCAGACTATGGACTGTATGGTCCCGCCCCTGCATCGGGCTTTGTGATTGGCCGATAATGAATGAATTCCTGTCTGTGTGAGCGTTATCTGTATTCACAGAAGGGGCGGAGCTAATCAATACACACAAATCGAACTAAACTCTAATCTAACCTTGCTGCAGCTGCAGCACCTATGAATACTGATTAGGACAGTTTGAATGTCAACTCCAGGCGGCCATTTTGTAGTGATCAGGGTTCTGACAGGTGCTTGAAATCCCTGAAATGGTTGAACTTTAAACTGGTATTTTCAATGTTTTTACAGTGTTTGAATTTTAAGTAAAGTGCTTGAAACTGCTACTACTTATAATACTCTTTATCCTTTGAATGAATATTTCGTCCTTTCTGAAGTGAAGTTCTATCAGTTCTTTATCTACAGTTAAAACTACTCCTACTGGTGACATCACTCAAATGGGGAGGGGTCTCCGATGGCACAGGGTTCTGCACCTAGTAGTGCCACCTGCTGGTAGCGGCCTGTGTCATGTTTGGACTGAGCTTCATGATCTACATGCAGATAAAACACGAAGCAGTGTTCAAAACAAATAAGAACAAATGTATTTGTGGTTGTGGAGCCGCCGAGGAGAAGAGAAGACAAATGAATCTCAGGTAGGACGATGAGGAGGAGTGCTGATGGAGTCTAGAGAAGGATGGCTCCAGCTGGAGTGTTTCCTGAGCTGTGGGGGACGACGGTGGAGCCGGTGAGTTTCCATGCTGGTTGGTCACAGGAGGAATGACAAGTAGCTCCATAGTTCAGACCATCTGGGAAAAGATTCATGAGTGAAGTTAACTCGAGGAGCGCTAGGAATCCGCCGTAAATCACAAAAGAATCCCAAGTAGAACGAAAGGAGACCAGAATCTACCACATTGAGTGATCATCAGCCTCAGCTGTTTGGCAGCTCCTTAAATCCACAGCAGCACAAAGAGGAAATCTCATCATGGTGTGCATGCTGCAGCCTGCCAGGCATGCACACTGGAAAAAACCTGCATCTCTCGTGGAGTCACTAACATCATCCACATGCACCACAAAACCTGATGAGATGATGGATGGTTTCCTAGGTATCTCCTCCCACTGAGCTGCTGGACAGTCGGAGGTCCACCTGGTGGTGTCTGATGGACCTGAACATGGTACTGGCTTCAGCTCAGGTCAGCATGGAGGCCAGTCATGGTATCAGTTCCTTCATCCTCCAACAACCGTCTGTAGACTCTTGTCACATGAAGCAATGGCAGCATGGTATGTCTCCATGGCAACAATGCTAAGAGCCTGATA
Source organism: Callopanchax toddi (assembly GCA_006937965.1). Classification (NCBI taxonomy): domain Eukaryota; kingdom Metazoa; phylum Chordata; class Actinopteri; order Cyprinodontiformes; family Nothobranchiidae; genus Callopanchax; species Callopanchax toddi. The sequence goes on from SSNR01000393.1 coordinate 296,546, forward strand.
CGGTCTAACTTAGTCAAAGAGACGTTAACTTTAGACGAAGATTTTGCAATCGTGGTTTTCCGGCTGTAATCCCCAGATGGGTCTAAGTGACTTTTCATTAACCCTGTAAAGGGTCATATTAGCACATACTGGCTCAAGGAAAAGATTTAAAAATATGAAAAAGTTGCATATTATCACTTTAATGTCCAGAAACCCAATCTGATTAGTGGAGTGCTGCTGAGGTGATTCTGGGATATCTGACTCATGAAAACAGGTGATTTATTAAAGCCAGTGGAAATGCTGGGAGCAGAGGTTGTTTATTCTTCCTGTAGCATCTATAGTCAAAAGACTGAACACGCTGTTTATTTCACTGGGACTGGAAACGGGTCAGCCACCTGCCTGCAACACGAGACAGTTTATTATCTATGGTTAATACATGACAGCCTGCTGCTGAGTTTAGTAGAGCTGCTTTACTGCTTTAGATTGGATATAGAAGATTAAGATGAGTGAAACTAATGAACAGGTAGTTAGAATTTATGTAAAAGCCTAATTTTAGGTCCAGGTTGTGAATAGTTAACGGTATACGTATTTGGGTCATTTTGAAGTGGTGTTCTATCAGTGATTTTATTTTTATAATATGATAGACTTTAGAGACACCTTACCTTCTTTTGCTTATCTGGGTCACGGGGGCAGCGTCCCAGACCGCCCTCTACCTGACCTCCTCCACCAGCTCCTCCAGCAGAACCCCAAAGGGTTCCTCGGTCAGATTGGAGATGTCATTTCTCCAGGTTGTCCTGGGTTTACCCCGGGGACCTCCTGCCAGCAGGACACACCCTAAACACCTCCCCAGGTAGGCATCCTGACAAGATGCCCAACCTCAACTGGCTCCTCTCGATGTGGAGGAGCAGCTGTTCTATTCTGAGTCTCCTCTGAATGTCCAAGCTCCTCATTCTATCCCTAAGGCTGAGTCTGGCCACCCTACAGAGGAAATTAATTTTGGACGCTTGTATCCGCAATCTCGTTCTTTCAGTTATTACCTAAAACTCATGACCATAGCTGAGGATGGAACGTAGATCGACCAGTAAATTGAGACCCTTGCTTTCTGGCTCAGCTCCTTCCTCACCATGACAGACCAGTTCAGTGTCCATCACTGTACAACGACGGCTAAAAAAATACAGTTGGTCTCCTGTGCGGATAAGCTGTCTGTCTCAAATACAGGATCTTTATTCACTCAAACTCGATCAGTCATGTCCCAGAATAATAAAACCATGACAACAGGCTTCAGTGTCAGCATGAGAGGAATTTTGCGCCTCACAGCGCTGCATCTGTTGAGCCGTCAACACTTTGTCTGCGTCTGAACTTACCAACTCTTATTATTGATAGCGTTTTTTTCCATATTGCCTAGCCCTACTACCCAGTACCACTCAGCTGCCTCTACATGCTCCAGCTCCTTCCCTCCAGAGAGGTTACGTTCCATGTCCCAATAGCCAGTCCTAACATCTGGGGATCGAACCACCACAGCTCCCACCTTGGTCTGCCACCTGATCCACATTGCACCAGACCCTTCATGTTCCTCCTGCAAGTGGTGGGTAGAGGTTAGCTAAAAGGTAGTGTTCTAACTGTAGAGGTTATCTAACAGTAAAATAGTGTTCTTACATCAGTTTTATGTTTCATATACCAGAAAATTAGCTGCTAATTTGTCACTGATCTGCAGCAGTGTCTCTCCTGTTCTGGCTAGCCATGCCTCTGGTCAGAGGACTACTTCCTATTTTAGTGATGTGACCGTGTGTTTTGCCCTGATGACCCTTCAGAGCTTTAACTTTATAACGAGACTGAAAGGTTAAAGGGATTTTTTTCCAGTTTGACTTGAGAAATCTCCTCAGCAGAGGATGAAAACCTGTTGAAATAGACTGAGAAACTGCTGAGACTCCAGCAGGCTGCTGGTGTCACTGGGTTCAGTCTGAGCAGCCAGACTTTTAAGGTGAGTGTGTCCAGCGAGGACCTTGAGGCACTGCTTGTTGTCACTGGGTCAGAGGAAAACCCAGTATTACATTTGAAATATTTCCTTGTCTGAAGCGTAAATGTGTTTAATGCCGACAGCCAGCGGACCTCAGCAGTAATTTCCTGTTTACTTTGAGGCTCCTCATCTTTACTAACATCTGCTACATTATGCAGCTTAAAGCGGGCCAACAAACAGAATGAATTCTGGGTATTATCTGAGCGTCTGTGTTGTCTGGACTCGCTCTGGAGAGGATTTATTGGATCATAGACAGAAAATCAGAGCAGAGCATCAAGATGAAGAACAGCAGCTCAAAACTCATCTTCAGCTAACCAGCAAGGCACGGGTTCTGATGCGAACCAGACGGGACCGGACCAGACTAGACAAGACCAGACTGGACCAGGCTATAGTTGAATATTGTTTATTCACTTAACAGATGCTGAGGGGGCGTGGCCTTGATTCTTACTGTCTGAGGGGGCGTGGCCTCCAAGGGAAACTCATTTCTGTTTTATTGACCTGTTTCTTCGGCTCATTACCCAAAGCTCCTGACCAGGTGAGAACTGGAGAGACCAGGAAATCTGACAAACATCTCCTGTTGGTCAGATTCAGCAGCTCCTTCCTCCAGATGGACACAGAGCTGATCAGAGATCAGCTGGTTTCCTTTAGACATCAGTACGTGTCATGAAGCCATGCTGCGTCTAAACCCATCGGTGTGTGAGTGTTGCTCAAGGTGGAGGTGTGCTGCACCGAGCTGAGCGCTGCTGAACTTGCTGTCCTGCACGCTAATTAAAAATATTTGAACAAGAACATGAACCCACTCTCTGCTGTTGCTGGTTTCGTTCTCCTTCTCATCAGCAGCAGTGAGTCCAGGGCTTCCTGATGAACGCTGCTCAGAAACATCCTGCATGGAGATCAGTGAACAAGCAGCTGGTTTCTTTGGTTCTGCTCATTCTGCTCAGCGCTCATCTCTGTTTTTAGCTAAACTTACACAATGTAGCGGGGTGACGTGGGTGTATCTGGAGGACTTAAAAGACTAGCCTATCCTGCTCTAAAAGCTAGAAAGTGCTGCATGGTTGGTGCAGTTGTTAGCACTGTTGCCTCGCAGTGAGAAAGTCACAGGTTCAATTCCCGGCTGTGGCCTTTCTGTGTGGAGTTAGCATGTTCTGTCATACATGTGTGGGTTTCCTCCAGGTGGTTTCTCTCACAGATCACAACATGATGGGGTCACTGTTGTAAGTCGTTTTGAATAAAAGCAGCTGATAAGTGAATAAATACATAACCATAAGAGAATTACCACTTAATTTAATTGTTCTTGGATTAAACTTAATATAATTATTAATTCAGAGGTTGTGCTAGACTTTTTCGTTTTCTGTCATTTTGACAGACAGGGTCAAAAAAATCCAGTCCTAATCTATTTTTACCAATAACTTATTAATTTTTAAAATGATAATAGTTACATTTTCATCAGCATTATTTCATTCCTCTTAAATAATATGGTTCCTTGACCTTTTCATCCTCCACTGAGGGTCTCGGTTCGAAAAACCCGTTCAGCACATAAATCCATGATCTAGAGCATATGTGTCAAACACAAGGCCCGCGGGCCACATGTGGCCCGCCACGTCATTTAATGTGGCCCGCGAGAGCTTAAAAGGTCTGAGTATTCAAAAATAAATAGGTAAAAAGCGTATTTTGACCAAAAACTACATTTCCCACAATGCATGTCAATTGTGTTACCCGCGACTTGACGGCTTACCGTCACTACAGGGCAGGGTGCACACAAGCAGTAGGCTGGTCCTCATGAGAACCGGATTTCGAACGCGCCTTTGCGGTCCAGCGCTGCGCGGTCCCGATGGGAGACCCCTCGATCTGACGAACTTCACATCCTGTTGCAGCTCAGTGAATGAGTGGTCACATGACCTCTGAAGCTAGTGTACACACACGGTAGGACCTCCGCTCCGACACACACACACACACACACACACACACACACACACACACACACACAGCATCTCCAGTGCGCCATTACGCACAGCTCGGCGCGCGCTTTAACACACACAATCACAGTGCGTCCGACCCACGCACGCAGCTCACACATGCCCAGTAGGGGTACAACGGGTCACAATCGATCTGTGATCTGAACATATCGCCCTCTTTGGTTCGGGACACGGTTTGCAATCCAGCTGGCTGCGCTCGCGCGCTTTACTAACTCCTCCCCGACCCGACAGCTCGCGCTCTCAAGCTGCTGATAAATAATTCCCCTCTGAGAAAGACGTTCATTTTGTCATCACATATCCAGTTCTCTCTGTCAGAATCAGTCATTTTAGTTAACCAGAACAAAAGATCACTGGTCGATTGTTGATCCATGATGCGTGCGCGCGCGGGGAGCTGCTGATCCTCCATCCCTCCGTCAGCTGATCATTCTCTTCCCTGATGACAAACCAGATTAACCAGTTTCTGCCTAAGATAACGTGTTGTGTTGGACTTTCATACGAGCTAATGAACATTAATATTAACGGTGTTCAGTCAGGAGGATCAGAACACCTTGATCGTCACGCCTCCTCACCTGCTGCAGCTGTCTGACTGCAGTGAGGAAGAAACGGGTCATCGCTCTGTCAGACCGGAGAGGTGACTAGTAGAAGGCTTTTAATATTGAATTGGTTTAAATGTGTTTAAAAGTTTTATTTAAGCATCAGAATGACCTCATGAGTTAAAGGTTGTTTGAATTTATTGAGCATTAAGCAGAAAAATGTTGAGCCAACAGCAAATCATCATCTTCAACCCCCCCCCCCCCCCCCCCC
>SSNR01000393.1:301331-331331 GCA_006937965.1 Callopanchax toddi
CCCCCCCCCCCCCCCCATGTGCGGACCAAACACCAGAGCCAGGTTCTCCCTTGAGGACATGTGATGACAGATTGTGTGCACCCCTAACTATAACACATGTTTTGATCAAAGTTATTATAACTTTGATGTATTTTTAATTCACTTGAATAGTTTGATCCTTGACTGATGGAGTTCAGTGGGTTTCATAACCTGACAAATCAAAAGGATCTATGTTATAACAGAGCAACAAGCAAACCTACTTTTCATGCATTTGTAATGTTTTATCTTGTATAAGTAATAAATTCAGAGGTATGTAACGTTAAGGAGTTGTTACATTTATTTTACATTTAATTTGGTTACATTTTTAAGTTATCTGGCCCTTTGAGGCCAGCCATTATGCTGATGTGGCCCTCGGTGAAAAGGAGTTTGACACCCCTGGTCTACAGTCTGAAAACGTGTCTTAAATTTACCATGTTACCATCTCACCAGCTGTGCTGCAGGTTTCTCGTCTCCAAAATGTTCTTACATAAGGTTCAGAGTTTGCATAAAGTTACCACACTTTTCTATCACTTTAAAAAAATTAATCCCAAAGTTTGTGGAGAAACTGACTTACACAACTTTCAGACCTGTTTTTTTGCTAGAGCAAGTTTTATAAACGAGGCCCCAGGTGTTTATCAGCGGTCACGGAGCGAGAAACAGCTGCTCGCAGCTGGACAGCTGCAACAGCTCAATGTGTCATTTTCATTGTACGTAACAGCACAGTACTATCACACGTGTGTACTGTACACACATGCACGCACACACACACAGAGGTGTGTGATTGTAATCATCAAAAGGACTGATGGCCTTTAGATTTTTCCGTCAACGTTTTAAAAAACCGTCAATGAAAATGAAATCAGTAAAATTTTCCGTTAATGCGACCCCTGTAGTAATCATATAATTAATCATTCCCTCGTGTTTCTGTGTTTCCTGCAGCTTGGGTAGGCTCCCTCTCCATGGGGATGATCTTCTTCTGCTCTCCCATCGTCAGCGTCTTCACCGACATCCTGGGCTGCAGAATGACAGCAGTGGGGGGTGCAGCTGTCGGCCTCGTGGGTCTGCTGGCCAGCTCCTTTGTTAGGTAACTGTTCTGTTAGCCTTCAAGGGTCACCAGGGTCATCCTGAGGTAGCTTCTATCAGGTATTTAAAACAACTCTTGTCCTAAAAAGTCCCACTGATATGTTAGAACTCCAGACTTGATCTGCCCTGGTGTGGCCAGCTGCTGGTGGGGCCCATCGCCGCGACCCCCTGGGGCTCTGTCACGGCGGCTGCTGGGTGACCCCCGTGGGGCGGTCCTCTGCGCTTCTACAGGGTTGGGGGGGTGGAGGGTGGAATGTTGCGGCTGCTCCTGTTGTGCTTTTCCTGGTACAGTTAGAACACTATATTACCTGTTAGTTAACCACTACAGTTTAGCTTGAGACTATTTATTTAGCTTGTTTCAACTGAACATGTCAATCATTATGCTACAGATTCTGTTTAAATATTTATTTTTATAAGCCCTGGATTGTGGTTGGGTTTAACCCATATATGATGTGTTCTGATTGGGTCTGAGGATGAAGGCGGAGCTTCAATCTAACATTTATTTAAAATGAGACAAGATCTGACAGAACAAGTCTGATGGTTCTACTGAAGACCCGTAAGAACAGAATCTGTTAGCAGGTCTGGTGACCTAGAGTTCAGTTTGTTACCATGGTGTATAATGTGTTTATTCTATGGTTAACCAAGTTTAGCTGGTTAGGAGTGGTAGTAATCTGGTGAATGAGGCATCCTTTTGGTTTTGTTCTTCTTAAAGGCATTTCTGACTCCAGCTGACCTCTTCTTGCTCTTCTCGTAGGTCACTTGGGCTCATGTATTTCACCTATGGGATTGTGTTCTCCTGCGGCTGCTCTTTTGCCTACCAGCCCAGCTTGGTCATCCTGGGTCACTACTTTAAAAAGCGTTTGGGTCTGGTGAACGGCATTGTGACTGCTGGCAGTAGCATCTTCACCATCACCCTGCCCTTAATCCTGTCGGGTCTTCTCAAAAACGTGGGCCTACAGAACACCATGCGCATCCTCTGCATCCTCATGTTTGTCCTGGTTCTCGCTGGCTTCACCTACAAGCCCCTGCTGCCTGTCAAACCTAACAGCTCCCAAAAAGGACGGCTACGCATGAGCCGCATCTTCAACAGGAACATCTGGAAGTCAGTGGGATATCGCATCTGGGCCTTCGGTATTCCTGCAGCGCTCTATGGATACTTTGTACCATACGTTCATCTGGTAAGTTGGTGTCAGGTTGCACTACAGAACACCGTAAACCAAAACCACTAGACTAAAAACCAATTTTTCCCCTGTCAGCATGTTGAACCATCTCATTCAACACCAGGAAACAAAACCCTCAATCACACAAACTATAATGTAAACATTACCTTACAGGCTTTTGGTCTTCAAACTGTTCCTAGCCGTCTAGTAAGTTATTGTTATGAAACAGTCTGCATGCATGTTTGTGAATAAGTACAAGAGCACAAGTGAAACTGGAGTCAAATTCCTGGTGTGCTACGGACTTAGTCAGATGTTGATGTTTATTTATTTACCTGGCAGACGCTTTAATACACAGCAACTTCCATCCATCCATCCATCTTCTGTAGCCGCTTAGTCCTCCACAGAGGGTCGCGGGGGAGCTGGTGCCTATCTCCAGCGGTCAAGGGGCGAGAGGCAAGGGACACCCTGGACGGGTCGCCAGTCCATCGCAGGGTTACACAGCAACTTACAATAACTTATCAGCAGCGGGGTGCGCGGTGGTCTGCTTATCCCCATTTCAGTAAGGGAGGGACCATCATCTGGATCTCAGGGCCGGCTTCACCCTTAGGGCGCTGGTCCCTGGTCCTGAACATAGAGTGTGCATGGGGAGTGAGAGTGGGTGTATAGCGTCTATTGTGTGTCTTAGTATGTTTGCAGGAATGTGTGTGTGCACGCATGAGGGAGGGAGAGTGATTGTGTATGTGTGTGACTGTTTTTCTGTCAGGTTTCGTCCCCCCCCCTCTCTCTCTGTGACATGCTAGACCCTCCTCGGCAGAGACTATCCTCCCTGGCTGCGCCTCGGCATTGGTGGTGCCTTTCTCCAGTGGCGTGCTGGGGTGTCTTGGGGTCTGGGTCTGGGTGCTGGGGGCGTCTGCCTGCTCTTCTTCCTGTGGCTGCCTGGTGGGATCTGGGCCCCCGGGGGTGGTCGGGCCTCTGCTGGGGCTGGTTCGCTCCTGGGTCTCGGGTCTCTGGTTCCGGCTAGATCTACCCTGGATGGCCGGCTGCAGGCGGTGCCTGTGAGCTCCTAGCCGTGACCCCCCAGGGGCTCTAGCGCGGTGACTGCCGGGGGGCCACGTGGGGTGAGCCTCTGCGCCCTCTGGGGGAGAGTTTAGCGACTGCCCTGACGGCGATCTCCCTGGGGTGTCCGTGCCCTGGGTGGCCTCTGGACGTCTGGGGCCTGGACCTCCTCCGCGTCCTCCGTGGGCCTTGGGGGCGGGTCTGTGGCTCCTCGAACTTATTATTGAATGTTTCAATAGAGAAACCTTACATAAACAAGCGCGTATATACACACAGGTGATCACAAGGTATTCACATAAAGACGGACTCGGGTGTTTTCAGACACATTGACTGGGGCTGTGGTTGACACTGAACTCTCTTGAACTGGTGTATACGTATACATTTGAAGAATATCACAACTGTTGTGTATTCATATGCTGTTTGTTGCTGCTGTATCTTTTCTCCCTGTTTTGTTTGCTTGTTTGTTTGTGCTTTATTTACAGGTCTAGAAGTGGACTCTTCACGTCTCTTGTTCTCTTCTTTTTCTGTTTACTTTCTCCCCCATCCCTCTTTCTGTACCCTTCCCTTCACTTTCAGGCTCCGTGTCCAATCAACCATAACAATATTCTAATAAAGATTTTGGGGGTTATATTTAGACACAAATCAGGAGGAGTTTTATAGCAGTGGCTGTAACCTCTCACCTGAAACAGCAACACTGTTGGGCTTGTTTTTGGCACTCAGACATTATTCTGTTTGCTCCACAGCCGGACAGGACACGGGGTTAAAAAAAAACCAAAAAAAATAAACAACTTATCAGGCATGTTGTGTCTGTGGGGGGAAACTGGACTGCCTGGAGAAAACCTACACGTACACGGAGATAACACGCTACCTCAACGCCGTGAGGCTGTAGATGATTCAACCGTCCTGTAGATGTTTGTACCCTCCTGTAGATGTTTGTACCCTCCTGTAGATGTTTATACCCTCCTGTAGATGTTTGTACCCTCCTGTAGATGTTTATACCCTCCTGTAGATGTTTATACCCTCCTGTAGATGTTTCTCCTCTCCTGTAGATGTTTGTATCCTCCTGTAGATGTTCTCCTCTCCTGAAGATGTTTCTACCCTCCTGAAGATGTTTATACCCTCCTGTAGATGTTTATACCCTCCTGTAGATATTTATATCCTCCTGTAGATGTTCTCCTCTCCTGTAGATGTTTGTACCCTACTGTAGATGTTTATACCCTCCTGTAGATATTTATATCCTTCTGTAGATGTTTATACCCTCCTGTAGATATTTATATCCTCCTGTAGATGTTTATACCCTCCTGTAGATGTTTATACCCTCCTGTAGATGTTTATATCCTCCTGTAGATGTTTATACCCTCCTGTAGATGTTTATATCTTCCTGTAGATGTTTATACCCTCCTGTAGATGTTTATACCCTCCTGTAGATGTTTGTACCCTCCTGTAGATGTTTATACCCTCCTATAGATGTGTGTACCCTCCTGTAGATGTTTGTACCCTCCTGTAGATGTTTGTACCCTCCTGTAGATGTTTATATCATCCTGTAAATTTGTATACCCTCCTGTAGATGTTTATACCCTCCTGTAGATGTTTGTACCCTCCTGTAGATGTTTATATCCTCCTGTAGATTTTTATACCCTCCTGTAGATGTTTATACCCTCCTTTAGATGTTTGTACCCTCCTGTAGATGTTTATACCCTCCTGTAGATGTGTGTATTCTCCTGTAGATGTTTTTCCTCTCCTGTAAATGTTTATACCGTCCGGTAGATGTTTATACCCTCCTGTAGATGTTTGTACCCTCCTGTATATGTTTGTACCCTCCTGTAGATGTTTCTACCCTCATGTAGATGTTTATACCCTCTGGTAGATGTTTATACCCTCCTGTAGATGTTTGTACCCTCCTGTAGATGTTTGTACCCTCCTGTAGATGTTTATATCCTCCTGAAGATGTTTGTACCCTCCTGTAGATGTTTGTACCCCCCTGAAGATGTTTTTACCCTCCTGTAGATGTTTGTACTCTCCTGTAGATGTTTGTACCCTTTTGTAGATGTTTGTACCCTCTTCTAGATGTTTATACCCTCCTGAAGATGTTTGTACCCTCCTGTAGATGTTTATACCCTCCTGTAGATGTTTCTACCCTCCTGTAGATGTTTATACCCTCCTGTAGATGTTTTTACCCTCCTGTAGATGTTTCTACCCTCCTGAAGATGTTTGTACCCTCCTGTAGATGTTTCTACCCTCCTGTAGATGTTTCTACCCTCTGGTAGATGTTTATACCCTCCTGTAGATGTTTATACCCTCCTGTAGATGTTTATACCCTCCTGTAGATGTTTATACCCTCCTGTAGATGTTTGTACCCTCCTGTAGATGTTTGTACCCTTTTGTAGATGTTTGTACCCTCCTGTAGATGTTTATACGCTTCTGTAGATGTTTGTACCCTCCTGTAGATGTTTATACCTTCCATTAGATGTTTGTACCCTCCTGTAGATGTTTATACCCTCCTGTAGATGTTTGTACCCTCCTGTAGATATTTATACCCTCCTATAGATGTTTATCCCCTCCTGTAGATATGTATCCCCTCCTGTAGATGTTTATACCCTCTTGTAGATGTTTATACCCTCCTGTAGATGTTTATACCCTCCTGTAGATGTTTATACCCTCCTGTAGATGTTTGTACCCTCCTGTAGATGTTTATATCCTCCTGTAGATGTTTATACCCTCCTGTAGATGTTTGTACCCTCCTGTAGATGTTTGTACCCTCCTGTAGATGTTTATACCCTCCATTAGATGTTTGTACCCTCCTGTAGATGTTTATACCCTCCTGTAGATGTTTGTACCCTCCTGTAGATGTTTATACCCTCCTGTAGATGTTTATACCCTCCTGTAGATGTTTGTACCCTCCTGTAGATGTTTATACCCTCCTGTAGATGTTTGTACCCTCCTGTAGATGTTTATACCCTCCTATAGATGTTTGTACCCTCCTGTAGATGTTTATACCCTCCTGTAGATGTTTCTATCTTCTTTGTTTTTGCTTTGTGGAACATCAGGGCCTTCATACAGACAGGAAGTGAAACCTGCACCATATAATTTCAAAATAAAACAAAAAATAAAACTCAAGAGCTCAGAATCCAAACAGCTTGAGACCCGAACTCATCTGGCTGTTGGTTGTAGTCCCTCACTGGGAGGGGGTCAGCCTCTGGATGTATTTGGGTCCCGAGTTACTCTGCTGATATATAATCGCTCCGACTGATCATTTAGTTGTCATCCCTGCAGCCTCTCTGAGAGGAAGGAGCTTCAGGTCACCAGTCATGTGGTTGTTTTATAGAACAGATGAATCAGAGGTCGATCTGGGGGTGGGGGTGGGGGGTTGTAAAGGCAGCAGACAGACCGGCTGTGGTCGGCCTGGAGGTAGAAATAGCTGGCATTCTCTGAACAGCAGACCCTTTTTGGACCTGGCTCTAAAGCTTGGGGCCTCACAGACTGGATCTCCTCAGTGGGTCTCAGACCTCCTGCAGTGCTCCAACATCTGGCTGTTTTTCCTGTGTTCTGAAGGAAATACTGGTACTAGTTTTATAGCTTTGGACGAAAATGAGAAATGTGACTAAGATGGGTCCAGATTTTACAAAAAGATGTTTACTTCAATCATATCATGTAAAACAATGTAAAGTTCAGAAAACGTTTTCCATCCAGCCTCCCCTATACACTACACACTGAAAATAAAGGATATCATGAGATGTTAATGCAATCACTAAAGGAGGAGAAATGTCCTCTTAGTTTATTACACTACTTAAAAAAATATATGCGTTTAGAAATATATAGATATTTCATTTTTATTTCTGCACATTTACAGAACTGGTCCACTTTCACACAAGTCAGAATGCACACTCAATTATAAAAGATATATTCTGATGGAGCTTATCTAGAGGAAGTACTGGTTGGTGTTAAGGTGAAAACCGTCTTCTCTTTTTGTTCAGCACTAAACCTGCTGCGATCGTCTGTTTCCTCCTCAGATGAACCATGTGGAGGAACGTTTTGGACCCGAAACCAATAAGGAGGTCCTGCTCATGTGCATTGGCATCACTTCCTGTTTGGGCCGATTCATCTTTGGCAGTGTGGCAGATTTTGTGAAAGGAGTCAACAAAGTGTTTCTGCAGGTGAGTCTGAACACCGGGGGTCCCTGAGTGTGACTCCGCCTCCCACCTGTGTTTAACAAGGATCCTAAAGCACTTAGTCTACCTGAAGAGTCAGTTCTATTATCATTCATATATATTGTTCCAGCTGGCTTAAAGCTAACCCTTTACATCAAAATGGACAAATAAATATACAGAAAATGATCCACCAGTTCATTTCATATTTTAAATAATTATTTTCATCCTGACTGACAGTAAAGATTTCTGGTTCCAGGTGGCGTCATTCTTCGTGATCGGCTTCATGTCCATGATGATCCCCGTGTGTCAGATCTTCGGGGGTCTGATAGCCGTGTGTCTGCTGATGGGTCTGTTTGACGGCTGCTTCATCTGCATCATGGCCCCCATCGCCTTTGAGCTGGTCGGGGCCGACGACGTGTCGCAGGCCATCGGCTTCCTGCTCGGCCTCATGTCCGTCCCCATGGTGGTCGGCCCGCCGATAGCAGGTAGGTCTTTAGGTCAGACCAGGAACTACTCAGACCTATCCAGGCCTCTTGCTCCATCTAGTGTTTTTGTTTGATCTATGCGTGGAATAACACACACATACACACACTACATGGAAACCTGTCTCTCAGGGAGGAGGTTGCTCACCTGAGTCGGTCACCTCCCTTCCAGAAGGACATGAAGTTCTCCTGAATCAGAAGACCAAATCAAAGCTGCTCACACTCATTCATTGTTTGTTATAGGAGCTGAAATAAAAAATCAAATCTGTCCTCACCTGATCCCAGCTCTAAGAACCTGCTGTGAATAACTCACCTGTTCACATCTCTGCTGTTCCAGGATTTCTGAGGGATCAGCTGGGCAGCTACGACATGGCCTTCTACCTGGCAGGGATCCCTCCCATCATCGGAGGCATCTTGCTGTGCCTGATTCCCTGGGTGGAGGCCAGACGGAGGAGAGAGGAGGCGGCTCTGAGGGCGGAGCCAGGAGCTGATGAAAAAATGATGGAGGCTCTGAGGGTGGAGCCAGGAGCTGATCAGAATGAGAAGATGGAGAACGAGAAGGACCAGGAAGAGGCCAAAAACAGAGTGGGCCACTCCGTCCTCTAAGTGTCCTCCTCCAGACAGACTGAGGACCATCGGGTCGGACCGAGGGCCATCGGGTCAGACTGAGGGCCATCAGGTCGGACCGAGGGCCATCAGGTCGGACCGAGGGCCATTGGGTCGGACCGAGGACCATCGGGTCGGACCGAGGGCCATCGGGTCGGACCGAGGGCCCTGCTGACCAGCAGGACTCAATTGTTGTTTGTTTTTAGCTAAAGTTGTATGAAGTGCCTTCAATGTGACTCAAATCCAAAGCAAGAAAACATATCAGACACATTTAATGAATGACAGCTATAGACAGTAGATTAGATTGAGAGGGAGAGCTATAAAAACTGGACTGGACTCACAGCAGGTGAACCTGCTCCTCTGGTGTCTCATCAGGATGAAGGCAGGTCATCCAGCAGCAGTTTTCTCAGCTTGTTCAGACTCTCAGCACTAATCAGCATCAAACCACTTCTGTCCTTAAAACCACCAGATGGAGTATCAGGATTAGTACTTTCATCTAAAACCTGCCGTATAGAGTCCTTTACATGTCTGCTGCCCCCTGGTGGAGGATCTACAAGTGGAAAGGGGCAATTTTATTTCTTTATTACTGTTATATTGTTATATAATTACATATTATAAAACATTATATACTATGGTATATTAACTAGTTAAAAGTTTCAAGAGATCAAAATTCATGTTCAGAATGTGCAAAATTCACATTCTAAAGATCTTCTAACAGTCATATCAGTCCCAAAGACTGTCTGAGACCCAAAAGTGTTAAAATATTTTCACAGTTTTCACTTCCTTAATCTAATTTTTGGGAAATGTGTTTTGAGCTAATGCTAAAACGGGTGGTTTCTAAATTTTTCCCCTGCTGACGTCAAGAAGGGAAAAGACCACTCCTCCCTAGAGGACAGAGCCAATCACGAGCACCTTTGGCTATGAGCCCACCCCGCCCTTTAAAAACCACCGGAGCACACAAACGTTATCTTCATGGTGTTTAAATGTTTCTAAGAGATGTTTAGTAACGCTGGAAGGTCTGGACTCAGATTCTAGAAGGCTGACTGGCTTGGTCCAGCTGGGTCCAGATCCAGGTGGGTCTATATATTTTTTACAATTGTGTTTCTCTACATTAGAACTGGGTGTTCTTGTGACATTCTGGAGTTTTCCTGGTCTTAACCCATCTCTTATTATGCAGAGGCTGTTTTTAGCTGATCAGGTCCCATTCATACAGTAGACTCCACAACAGCTGAACACCTGTTTGAACAGGTGACCTCTGAGGACCTGAACAAAGTCTAAGTGCATGTGATGTCCCTCTTGACTTGTCACTCATTTACCTGCCGTATGGTATCACATCAGAGGATGAGTCCTTCATCAAAAGGAACTGACTGATGATTAACCATCAGGTCCAACTGATGATTACCTCTGAGCCTGGTTCTGCTGATCCTGCAGCAGGAAACTGTCCATTCATAATCTTCAGATTTGTTTGTAAAAGAATGTTATTTTTCCTTTGTGCGCATTCACCTGTGGCCTTAATTTATTCCGCTGAATACCGAATTGTGAGGAAATGAGAGAATCTGAAAGCCCCCCCATCCAAACCCTGACCTGGTGGTTCTGTTGCTGGTCGCTGTGGTTGATCCTGATCTGCAGACCAGCAGAATGAGACTGACGTAACTCAGATTCAGTCCTTTCATCTGTTTAGTGGAAGCTTCAAAAGCTTTTGCTGCTCAGACTGAAACTTATCGGTGTTTACATTTGACCTCTTTAGTAGATATTTATGTTAGGGTTAGAGGAAGGAATGCACTGCAAAAACTGATTTCTAAGAAAGTAAAATAGCCTTGTTTTTAGACATTTTGACTTATTTTTGTCTAAAAAGAAAATATATTCTTACAGCCCTACTTGAAATAGGCCAAATCTTCTTAAATGTAGTCAAATTTTCTAGATTTGAGCAAAAAAAAAATAAAATCTGCCAATGGGGTAAGCAAAATTTTCTTGGCTAGACTCCTTAAAACTAGCGAATTGTTCTAAATGCAGAAAATGTTGCTATTTTTAAGGAATCTAGCCAAGCAAATTTTGCTTACCCCATTGGCAGATTTTTTTTGCTCAAATCTAGAAAATGTGACCATATTTAAGAAGATTTGGCCTATTTTGGGCTGTGAGAATATATATTTTTTTTACACAAAAATAAGACAAAATGTCTAAAAACAAGGCTATTTTACTTTCTTAGAAATCAGTTTTTGCAGTGTGGGATCTGGGTTAGGTTTGGGGTCAGGGTCAGAGGTAGGGTTAAGGGTTAGGTGTGTGTGGTCAGGGTTAGGTGTGGGGTTAGGAGTAAGGTTAAGGGTTTTGTATGGGGTTAGGGGTAGGGTTAAGGGTTTTGTACGGGGTTAGGAGTAGGGGTAAGGGTTTTGTGGGGGGTTAGGGTTAAGGGTTTTGTACGGGATTAGGAGTAGGGGTAAGGGTTTTGTATGGGGTTAGGAGTAGGGGTAAGGGTTTTGTACGGGGTTAGGGTTAAGGGTTTTGTATGGGGTTAGGAATAGGGATAAGGGTTTTGTGTGTGTGTGTGTGTGTGTGTGTGTGTGGGGGGGGGGTTAGGAGTAGGGTTAAGGGTTTTGTGGGGGTTAGGGGTAGGGTTAAGGGTTTTGTGGGGGGTTAGGGGTAGGGTCCGTAACTGGTGCTAATCAACGCCTCAAGTCATTACAAACATTTAAAGAGAAACTTGTTCCTTTTCATTTCTGTTTAATTTGCCGTTTCCTTCTTGAAAACATTTGTGCCACTGAGGAAACATGTTCTATAAAATGTGATTTCTTTTTGTTTAGTGATGATTTCAGACCAAAACATTTGAATGTTTTCTGAGTTCATGAAGTTTACTAACTATTTTGTAATGAACACAGTCTGCCATTTTGGATTTGTTCTCTTTGATTCTGCTTACTTCTTTTTGTTTACATGCTCCTAATATTTTGGCCTCCAATCTGATTGCTGGCCTTATGCTGAATATAAATGAATTTTTCCAGTATTTTTTTAGTCTTAACTCTGTTTGTTTTGGTCAGTTTGAACAAATGTTCAGTGTGAAATGTAAACTCACAAAGTGCTCTTCTTGGACGTTAGGTTTTCTACATTTGACTGAAAGCTGGTCAAACAGCAGCATTTACAGCTTGTGTAACACAATCACTTTTTAGTCTTTTTTAGACAGTAAAAAGATTTTGAAGACCCTATTTCTTCATGTCTGTGTGTTAGTAGAACGCTGTGACTAGGGGTGGGCTGTGTAAATGGTATACAGATTTTGACTCTACCGTCCTACTTTGGTAGCACATGTTGATGAATTACAGGTAGAAATTGAGACTTTGAGCAGGTTCCAACAGACCTATTTCATGATCGGAATTATACAACTCCAACCTGATCAAATATTCTTAACAAATCTCTTGTTTCCGGTTTTCCCGAAATTATACATTATCGGCGGAACCGGAATTGGGTCAGCAGCACCTGAACCGCTGCAGCGTCTCACAGATGAACACCGAATCCCCCTCCCTGTTTTGTTCACAAATTACACACTGCACTCTTTGAGACGATCCGGGGGTGAAGACGCTGCAGCGGTTCAGGTCCGCTCACTTTTGTTCCCGTCCGGTTCGGTTCCATCCTTTTCATGCCCCCTCCACCTCAGATCGTAGCGGACTGTCGAACAGAAACCGGGGTATTTCCTAGACCAGTTAGAGGTGCATAGTCAGTCTCTTCCTGGTGTGAAATATTAATAACCAGAGGGGAGAGAATTTAAAAACAAGGCAGCACAGATCATCAGATCCCTCCTCCTACACACCCACATTCTGCCAAATATGATCAAAGAACCTCATGAATATTTTGCTGAAGCTGCTGATTTCTGGCATTTCAGAGTAAATCGTGACAACAGAGAGGTCTAGAAAATGCTACTTCACAGAGGTTGAAATCCAGATGCTTGTGGAGGAAATGAAAATGTTTTATTTGATGCATGGAGCTCCTGGAAGTGACTGATGCTGTTCAGGAAATGCAAAGAGACACAATCAGGGCAGAGAAGGAAGTCAGGATGAACTTCACCAAATCTGTGGCGTTATCTGACATTTAGAGCTCATTACAAGAACTCTAATTACAAACATGATCAATGAATCCTGTCTACTGTGTTGTCCTATAAACACAGGATATATCTCCATAAAGGGGAGGGGGCAGTAGGTCAAGGTGAGGTGGAGGGGGGGTAGGTGGGAGACGAATGTTATTTCTCAGTGTGATGTTGTACAGGACACCTTTTTGGGGTGTTACAGCACTCTGCCCACTATGCATTCAAACACCTCCACCTGACCTCCTTAAAGCACCTCCTCTGCTCTTCATGGAACATGTTTTCATTCAAGTTCTCATTTTGACTGGCTTTTACAAAACGCTGGCGCCCTCTGCTGTTACGATCGTGTAATTACCCCAAACAAATATCAGCATGTGTCACTGGTTTGACCCTGATTATAATTAAGAGGACCCCACATTTTGACATTTTCAGTGAAAAAAAACCTCGTCTTATACTCGTGTCAATACGGTAATTTAAAAACCAGCCAATCCTTGGTCTGAAAGGCTAATGCCTAAAAGCCTATTACATAAAAGGTTATGATCCAGAATGTCAAATGCTTTTGACAAGTCTAGAAACAGTGCTGCACAGTAGTCTTCAGCATCCAAAGCTCCCACAAAGTCATTTAAAACTTTAGTTGAAACAGTGAGAGTGCTATGTTGTTTTCTAAAACCAGACTGATTGGGGGGTTAGAATATTATTAGACTCCCAAGAATTTCTTAAGTTGGTCATTTACCAGTTTCTCAAGCACTTTAGCATGCAGAGTTTATAAATGGATGATAGTTGTTTAGTAAAGTGGGGTCATCACCACCTTTTAATAAAGGTAGTACTAACAGTGTTAGTTTGGATGGACATATTAAAATATATGACACTGGTTGGGCTATAAGACCTGCAGCAAGGCGTAGGAAATAGGGAGGCAGGTTATCTGGACCTGCAGATTTTTTAGGAAATAGGCATTTAAAACTATAATATAAATAAACAGGTCTTTTAAAAAACCTATATTAATATTGTTTAAAAACGGATAATTAAAAAAAATTAATTAGTAATGATTATAAATATCAGAAAGTTTGTTTCTCTTAGTATTTCTGCTCTGCTGTTCTTCTGACAGGCAGCACGAGCATTGGGTAGCACTGACCAATATGGCGGCACTAGTCTCGCTCTAATTGACGATCTCTGGACTCGTTCCGCGGCGGCCATTGGCTGCTGGCAGACGAGGAAACCCGGCAGCAGCAGCTGAGAGTCGCCGTCGGCCTCACGAACATGTCGCTTTTTAACGTCACCGTGTCCGTTTTAGCTCCTTAGGAAGGAGCGACCAGTCACCGGAACCAGGACAGTTCGTTTAACGGTACCGGTTCCGGTTCCCGGCGTTCGGACGCCGGTTCGGAGGCGCTGAGCAGCAGCAGCAGGTATGTCTCCCTCCGCCGCTGCTAACAAGAAGCAGGTCCGCTTCGCCAGAATGGAGGACGACGACCAGGAGGAGGAGGAGGACACCCTGTTCGACCGGAGGAACAACGGCGGCCGGCAGCTGAAGAGCGTCCTGAAGGCGGCGAGGAGAGCGGCCGGACCGGGAGGCGACGACCGGGGGAAGGTTGTCGGTGGACCGGGACCGGGCGGCCGCTGGATGGTGACGCTGGCGCTGTGTGGCTCCTTCCTGGGTCTGGTAAATCACACGACTCATAATCAGTTCAATTAGTACAGATCCCTTCATTCTGATTAATACATAATATTAGTACACGTCAGAATGATTACATATAAATACTAATGATCCAAACTCTCATAGGAGTCAGTTTAACCGACCAGATGTCAGCTCCTCAGGGGGAGACATCAGGAATTCAATACTATTAATAATAAATATAAACGATTCGGTTCAGTTTCCCTCTAAAGCTCCAGGTCACATCAGGTCACCTCAAACAACAGATCCAGATCCTTCAGGTCTGATGAGAAAACAGGAGATATCTGAAAATCCTCAGAACCAGAGAAGTTTAATGAATCTGTTCACATTGATTAATTATCGAATAATCAGAACATGCAGCCTGGAGGCAGATATGCAATTATTAATAAATAAACTTTAGCTAAATAATGTCTTTGAACTGAGGCTTTCTGCTGCTTCCACATATAAAGTCTCCTCTACAACACATCAGCTGACTGACACATAAAAAGTGTTGAAATAAATTAGACTGTTTTTCATGTTCGTCTCCTAGAGGGACCTTTGGGTTGTTGTGTAGTGGCTTCTATCAGTTATTTACCAACAGACATAACCGAGAACAGTGGACAGCTCAGTCGTCCATGGCGCTCCTGCTTGGTGACCGCTAGTTAGCATCTGTCCAGAATAGTGTGGACGTTGAGGTTAAAA
Source organism: Callopanchax toddi (assembly GCA_006937965.1). Taxonomy (NCBI): domain Eukaryota; kingdom Metazoa; phylum Chordata; class Actinopteri; order Cyprinodontiformes; family Nothobranchiidae; genus Callopanchax; species Callopanchax toddi. The sequence continues at coordinate 316,295 of SSNR01000393.1, forward strand.
ACTCTCATGGTGACAGCCATGCCAGGCTAGAAACAAATCCTGTGAACTGGTGGAAAGTTAATGCGCCCCGATATCCCAGATTGGCTACGCTTGCTTTACAGTACTTGTGTTTTCCTGGTATCTGTACAATCAGAGTGTTTTCAGCCACTGGTCTTACTGTCAATAGATTGCACACACGTCTCACTCCTGATCATGTAGATATGCTGATCTTTCTTAGTAAAAATGGCTAAGCTGTACCTGTCTGCTGCTTCTTGAGACCCACAGACCAGCCACACCCTGTAGGTCTCCTCCTTCAGCCTGATGGCTCCCTTAAACTTTGGTGTCCACCAGCGGGTACGGGGTTATTGACTCCACTGCCTTCTTGTAGCTACAGTTTGTGACAGCTAGGGTTAAACCAGCACTCATGACATCAGTTGTTCTCCTGTAGTTCTTAAACCAGATTCTGGTCTCCTTCCAGGGGATGAGCATTTCAGTTCTGGGCCCAACGTTTAAGGATCTGGCTGAGAATGTGAACAAGAACATCAGCAACATCTCCTACATCTTTGTTGGGCGCTCTGCAGGCTACATTGGAGGATCGCTCATAGGGGGCATTTTGTTTGACTGCATGAACCCCCATCTCCTGTTGGGTAAGACCTGCCCAGCATAGTCCCACTCCACATTTCCCTTCCTATATTCTTTAATTCATGCCGTTTTTTTTCCCTCCAGGGCTTTCCATGCTGCTCACATCCTTTGGGATGTATGCCATCCCTTTCTGTAAGCAGGCGGCACTCCTGACTGGCTTCATGTCCAGCATAGGGATGTCTATGGGAGCTCTGGACACAGGTGAGACAACCAGGGTTTAGGTTGCATCACTGTTTGCTAAAAATAAGGAACTGTTGTTGTGATCACTGGTTTATGCCTGGTAATGCAGTAATGGAGTTTTTTATGGGTGTAAAATACTGATAAGTACAACAATTCCAAGAGTTGTGACACTGTGTTGAATGTAAATAAAACTTTTTTGTAGTTTTTTACTTAATTACCTGTTAGCTAACCTCTACAGTTGGAACACCATTTTTTAGCCGCCGTGATGGACACCCATCAGCCCCCTGTCTCATCTCTTGCTGACACTAAACCTCATGTTGCGTTCACTGACTCTGATCCTGGCTCGGATATAAGAGTTACTGTTGATTTGACCACAGAAACATTGTTGTTTGTTGATATTTTTCCCTCTTTAATTACTTTATTTATTAGACATTGCGTGGCGGGTCTGATAAAAGGGTTCTGTGGGCCGTATACGGGCCGGAGGTTCCCCACCCCTGCTCTACAGTTTAGCATGAGACTGTTTAGTTTATGGTGTTTATGCTAGTACAGTAGCATAGTGATTCAGATGTTGTTCAGTTGAAACACACCAAACGTTCTCATGCTAAATTTTGGGCGTTGTCTGAATTCTTACTGTAGAGAAATAATTAATAGAAGCCACATCAGAATGACTCAAACAATCTTTGACATCATCTTACTTAAAGCTGCAGTCTGGAGCCATTCAGCAAGAGAGAACTTTTTAATCCAACATAACAAGTCCCCTCCCAAAACATCCCTTCTCCCCCTCCCGCTTCCTCTAACCCCAACACTACAATTGTGCACGAGCTTCACTCTGGTCTCTGATGTTTTTCAACACGTTTAGCTGCTGGACTTTTCTTTGTTTTTCTTTCTGATGTTGATGTAGCCCTAACCCTTTAGCAGATCCATGACCGCTCTCTTCCAGTATGGCGACTAAACAGGAAGACACGGAGCATCCTGTACACGGTCCCACCTTTACAGGTTTGCATGAAGCGCATGCACGTTGATTGACAGCTGACAATGTGGAAACTCAAATTCTATTGGCTTAAAAAATTTGCTAGTCAGAGGGAATTCAAAGGGGTCTATGGGAGGAAGGAGGGTCTTCAGAAGAGTAACATGTTGTGGAACTCTACCCATATATCATAGTTTAGAACTGAAGTATCATTAAAAACATTTATAAAACTTTGAGACATTAATAATAGTCTGGACTGCAGCTTTAAGTTGGATAAACATTTGTTTTCTCCTTTTCCGACAGCTTGTTGCTGCTCCGTTAGGTTTGACTCCGTTGGTAACCGATGTGTCTTCTGTCCTTCAGGTGGTAACGTGCTCATCCTGAACACGTGGGGAGAGCACTCTGGCTCCCACATGCAGGCTCTTCACTTCAGCTTTGCTGCCGGGGCTTTTTTGTCACCCATCATAGCCAAGTTGCTATTTGGCCCCCATGGAAACTCGACTATCACCCCTACCAGCACCAACTCAGCCTCCAGCCCCACCACCATGATCAAGTCAATGTGGGCCTACATTGTGATCGGCTCCTTCCTCTTCCTCATCTCCTCCTCCTTCTTCATCCTCTACTCTTGCAGCAGTGTGCCACGTGACAAACCTCGTACAGCATCGGGGAGGCCCCTGGTGGCAAGACACCATATAGTTCTCGTCACCCTCCTTTTCTTCTTCTTCTTTGCCTATGTGGGGGCAGAGGTGGCGTATGGCTCCTTCATCTTTACATTCGCTAAGGATTATGCTAAGATGTCTCAGGCCGAGGCAGCCGGACTGAACTCTGTGTTCTGGGGTGCATTTGCTGCTGCTCGAGGTTTGGCGATCTTCTTTGCAGCCTGCATGCACCCAGGTACCATGATCCTGCTCTGCTTGGTGGGCTCCACCATCTCCTCGCTTCTACTCTGCCTCTTCAGCAGCCAGAACATGGCTCTGTGGGTCTGCACCAGCCTCTACGGGGCGTCCATGGCTACCACATTCCCCAGCGGTATCTCCTGGCTGGAGCAGTACACCACAATTAACAGCCACACGGCGGCAGCCTTTGTAGTGGGCGCGGCTCTGGGTGAGATGGTGCTCCCTGCACTTGTAGGCTTCCTTCTAGGGAAGTTCCCTCATCAGCCTCTGCTGATGTACCTGTCCCTGCTCACATCCATTTTCACCTCCATCCTGTTCCCTGTCATGTACAAGATGGCATCAACAACCAGCAGCCAGAGCAGGAAGATCTGCGCCACTGGCCGAGCAGATACGGACGACAGCGAGGATAGGCAGGCCCTGCTGGACTCGGGGGTTAATGAGGAGGAGGAAGAAGAGGAGCGGAACGAGGTCGATCAGTGGAACGATGCCGATTTTGAAGTGATTGAAATGGAGGATGCATCGAGCACTAATGATTCACCGAGCAAGGCAGCACCTACTGATGCCAGTGCTCCACCAGGCTCTCCTGCTGCCCCCAGTCTGCTGCCAGAGGTTGCAGGAGAGCCAGAGTCTCTGCTCAAAGAGTCTCCCGGTCATAAAGCGCTGCAATCCCTGAAGAGACAGAAAAAAGACTGAAAACTTTGACCAGAGAACCTGAATGAGAGCTGCACCTCAACGCCACTGATTGGCTGAAACATGACGCATATCGACAGCAACTCTAAGCTTTTTCAACTCGTAATGGTTCCATTTGTGTGGTCTTACAGAGGGCACAAATCCCAGGGCTAATAGGAGTTCAGTGCCTTGCCTAAGGACACACGGACAGGTTTGAACCGAAGTGGCTGATCTTTATTGTTTCTGTCCTTTAAATCAAATGTCTAAGTGATTCATCAATAAAAAGTTTGATTGGACCTCCAGGCTTCCATAACAGCTTTCCTATGTTCTATTAAAGAGTAATTAGTCATTCTGAAGTTACGCTCCATCAGCAAGACCGCGCCCACTGGTGAAATCACTCAAGATGGGTGGAGTCTATAGTACAGGAAGTAGTCCTGTGATTGGAGCAATACTCATGACAAGTCAGATCAGGAGAGACACTGTTGCAGCTCAGTGACAAATTAGCAGCTAAATTGCTAGCATTTAAAACGGGCCTTACTCTCAAAAGTCCCAACAATGAGTTACACTAGGTTACCTGTTAACCTCTACAGTTAACTAACAGCTAGTATAGCATTCTAAATCAAAGGTGGGAGTTTTTAAATACCTGAAAATTGACAGCTAATTTGTCACAGAGCTGCAGCAGCGTCGCTCCTGATCCAACTACCCATGAGTACTGCTCCGATTAGATGACTACTTCGTGTTTCCAAAGACTGCCCACTGTGAATGATGTCATCAGTGGATGGGATTAAAGAGCCTTTAATCATCAACCAGAAGCGTCTGAGTACAATGAGTTTATTTTATCAATCTGAACCCTTCACCCACAGCGATGATCATAAAAGACAATCAGAAACACACTTTGATTAGTTTTCTTACAAACATATCCTCTTTACAGCTGATTGAGACGGGATGAATCCATAAAATGCACAAACAATTAAACTCTGATGGCATCAATAATAACTACAATATTGCAACAGTCCAGAGTTGGTTTCCAGTTCCTGTGTCAGAACATCAGGTTGAACCATGGCACCATGTGAACAGGATGAGAACATGAGCTGCAGTCTAAAGTTTGTGCAGTGAGCCTGTAGACGGATCAGAACAGAAAGTAAAACCTTGGAGTGGTTTGAGTCAAAGATGTCCTCGTGTTCATCAGGAACTCCTCAAATCTGGATCAGACTGCTTTAGGGCCAGGGCTTCTGATCTAGTAAACCATCAGGATGTCATGCAGGGGGCATCAGCAGCCAATCAAAACTGCTCCAGCAGCTGGCGGAGGTAGGGGGCCTTGGCGAGCTGCCTGTTGACCCGGGTCAGCTTGTAGAGGACGGGGCAGTCCAGGGACACGCAGGGGACCTGGCGCTCAGGGCAGCCACTGCAGTTCCTACAGATCTGAACACAGAACAGACCAGTCAGCAGGTTCTGATCCAAACAGCAGGAGGTGTTAGCACAGGCTCAGAGAGAGATAGAGTAGAGACGTACGGTGATTTCATGTGACGAGTTAGCTAGAGTGAGGCTAATCCTCTATGTGTTTGGGTCATCAGGTGTTTTCTAGTGGTTCTGGTTGATCACGCTCAAACTGAACCGACAGACAGGTTTTCTCCTAAACACTGTTTAGATGTTCTAACACCAACGTAGTCAAGCCAACCTCCTGTCTTTAGACCCCGTTCCACCTCACTCTTTAACTTGATAGTTTGAACATCATGAACACAGCTGTAGAGGTGAAGCTCCTTCTGAAGAAGACCAGTCTGGACCCCAGTGTTTTAATAACTACAGACCTGGATCCAACTTTACAGTTCTTATTTAACTAAACAATTTTAGAAAGGAACCAATCTGGATTCAGGAGCCACAGCACAGAGAGAGACAGGCCTCCTGACATAGTTAATGATTTAAGGTGGAATCTGGACTCATATAAGCCCTCAGTCCTGGTGCTGCTGGATCTAAGGTCAGCCTTTGATCCAGTCGATCACCAGACTCTTTTAAATGGACTGAAACACCTGGTGGGCCTCTCTGGTTCAGCTCCGACCTCACAGACTGAACTTTTATGGTAACCGTGGATCCATGAGGCTAACTATGGTAACTAGGGATGTCCCGATCAGGTTTATTTGCCCTCAAGTCCGAGTCATTTGATTGGATCTGCCGATACCGAGTCCCGATCTGATACTTTTACAATGTTGTGATCAACTTTTATAACACCTCCAGACCACAGACATACTCACGCTTTCTGCTTCAAGCTGCCTCTATATTCTTCTTGTCGTTTAACCAACAAAGTGATGTCACGCCACACGTGTTGCTGTCAAGAGGTCATAACTGGACTGTCAAGAGGAGACATAACTATAGATGTAATGAGAATATAGATACATACACAGGGTTTCCTCCAGGACTTTTTAAAACCGTAGTGGTGGGCTGTCCGGGGAGGGGGCAACGTGTGTGTGTGTGTGTGTGTACAGTATATGTATGTGTGTAGACATCTATTTAAGTTTAAAAAAAAAAGGTAAATGACAGAAAATATTCTGTAAACATTACTGGTGAGTCTAAACTTTTGAACTCTGATCTAAATTTTTTCCATAAAATTGAAATAAAGCACATTTTCATTTTGTTAGATTAACAAAAATCTTTCCCTTCAGGTTTTGATATGAACTGAAATGTTTTCCTGAATAAAGATCATTCATTCAGAACTCTCCAGGCTAGTGACTGGTTTAACCTAGACCAGATGCTGGATCATTCGTCAGTCTAGTCTGGTCTCTGAGTCCTATGGAGTCATGTCAGTTCTCCTGAGTTCACTCCAGGATGACTAAGACGAACCTCCTCTGAGAACAGTCTCTCAGAGGAAGGAAATTCACTGTTTCAACAACTTTTTCACCAGCAACAGTTCGATTGAATCCAGGACTAAGACGACTATTTTTGAATGAACTCATCGGTGACCTGATCCAGGACGGTTACCTCGGATGAACCTGCCTGTATCAGAGTGACCGGGTCACTAAAAGCTACTGGAGTCAACTTCAGGGTCCATCTTAGACGTCTGACTTTAATTTAGACCAGGAACCTTGATCCCAGGAGAAACCGGTGATCAGTATTCACCTGGCTATTTATAAAACTGCTGTCAGAATTGTTAATTGTTCATAAAGAATGAATTAATCACCAATAGTAATTAATAAATTAAACCCAGCCTGGTTATTTAGATTAATTCCTGAACTTTACACATCTGTTCCTCTAGAAACTCTCATTAGATCTTTCATAACCACCTCAGCTGTGATGTGTTTTGTTTATTCTGTTTTATGTTATGTTTAATCATTAGTTAAAATGTTTAGAATAGTAATATTAAAGATTGCCCCTGGGTCAAATTATTGACGTCTTTGTTGATCAGACTCAAATATCCTTAGTGCTATCGGACAGGGAGCTAAGCGGACCTTGAGTAGCTGCTCCTGCTGAGCCTCCCACTGCCTGATGTCCTGCTGGAGGGTGACGGCCACCCTCTGGGGCTCGCTGCGGCACCGTGAGCACACCCCCAGCTGAGTGAGCTCATCGCACACAGGGCAGTGAAGAGTGGTGAAGTACTGGGAAATGGTTCCCTTTCTTCCACAGGGTTCTTCCACGCCTGCTGCAGAGGAGCAGGAGGACTTCTGGACCTGCAGAGAGAAGAATCAGCTCTGGTCAGCCAGCAGATGGCAGAAGAGGACTGGCTAAGGTTTGTTCAGTGTGGGGAAAACAAACACACTCATTTACCTGCAACCGAAACAAAAGCAGATTCATTGATTTATTCTGAATACGCAGGTCCATGTCTGAGTATTTTGCACATTAATTACCATTAAAACAACACCATAGTCAACTCCCAGTCGCTTTTTTTTTTTAATCGCCACAACATATCTACAGCTATATTATGTCAGAACGTTGTTAAGAGGCATAGAAGAAAAACGTTTTAAACTACATTGTTTACCAATTTCCCTATGGTACCTTTAACATTATAGGGTTGATGCTTTAATTTTTCTGGATTTCAGTGAGTTTATTTAAAGCAGAGGTGTCCAAAAGAGTTGAGATAAGGGCTAAAATCACTGCGTTGAAGGTACTTGAGCCCCACCCCCCAAACTAAAACTCACCCTGGGGAGCTCCTGGTACCAGCTGAACACGTCCACTCCGATCAGCTGGAACAGGCGGACCAGAGGTGGCAGGATCTGCTTGGTGATGTAATAGATGGTGTTGAGTCGCAGACCGGGGTCCTGAAGAACCTCTATGGGTCGCCGAACCAGCTGAATAAGGGGTACGCCCGGCATCCCGTACACGATGACATAGGGCACCCGCTCGCCAACACGGGGCTCCAGCCGCCGGTCGTACGCCATCATCCGCCTGGAACCAGGAGGAACATGCAGACCTGAAGACATCGTCCGTCTGAACCACCGTTCTGATCAACATCAGCTGTTTTTGCCCACATGAAGCTTCCACCCAGCCTCCCACTAAATCAGTGGTTTTCAAACCTTTTCTTCTGGATTCTAAAGAACATTTAAAGTATCAGAGGTAGCCAAGGAGCTTTACAAGGTAAGCAGGCAATAAAAACACACAAACACAGGAAAACAAGCCAACACTCAAAGTGGGTGGAGTTTCTAGGAACAGGAAGTAGTCCTCTGGAGCAATGGGAGGCGTTCAAGATGGTCACTATCTAGTCTCCTATAGAGGGGGGAGAGAACAGCCCCATATTTTATATTTCCAACAGCACTTGAATGCAGCATGTGTTAAGTTGGGTGTCGCATAAATAAATGGGGTCAGAGGTCACCTGAATCTGAGCTGATGAACGGCATCATGGGAAATATAAATGTGATCCGTAACACTGATGTTCTATTCATCACATATTTTTATCACTGGTTTCACGTCTTCATTGAAACGTATCACTGACAACAGCTGACCTTCAACATCCAGACACTAGAACTGGATCTGATCCACAGCAGTTCGATGTCAGATGATCTCCTCTGGCTCCTACAGCTCATGTGAGAGAATCGGGACTGAAAAAGGTGGAGTTCAGCAGAACGTCTGTGGAAGAGGACAGGTCTGGTTGTTCTCCATGAATACTTGAAGGAACTTCTTGACTCATCAAGGCTGTAAATGATCCCAGGTCTTCTTCCTTCAGTAACTTCAGGATCAGAAGAATCCCAGAGTTTGATTTGACACCATCTCCAGCAGCGTTTCTCCTCCTCCTCAGCAGCTCAGTCCATCAGATGTTTCCTCCCTCTGTCTTAGTTGGGTCTCTGACCTGCATCGGTCCTCCTCTCTGGACCATCATCATCACCTCACCGAGTTCCTCTGATTTTAAACTCAGAGGTGACTCCTCTCCTAGAGAAACCCAGTCCTGATACCAGCTCCACCAGGAACCTTCAGCCTGTTTCCAGCTGCCTTTAGTCAGTAAAGTCCTTAAAAAAGCCGATGGAACTCAGATCCTGGTTTTCTGGGTTGAAGATCTCTGACCCCCTTCAGAATGGGGTTCTGAAGCAGCACTGGACTGAGATGCTCTGGTAAAGGTGGACAAACAGCTGATAAAGATGTGTCACACCAACACCTGAGACCTTTCTGATGAAGACTGTATCCAGTAGTTGAAACACGTCATGGTAAATAAAAATCTAACTAATGACCTCTATGTTAAAAGAAGACCTGATGAACCCTGTAAAGTATCCCTTTGAGAGGCTGGTTGCCTAGCAACAGATTCAGGTCCCTGATTGGGAGATCTGGTTGATTCCTTCCATCCTGCTTGGTGTTCCCATCATGTTGGAGGTGTTTTTATGTGTGTGTGTGTGTTCCTGACGTCTCACATTAACACACCTGGTTAGCTCCAGCGCCGGCACACAGGCTCCGGGTCGATATGAGCCGCTGCCACGGTACTCCTTGGCGAATGTCAGGTCCTGCATGCTGGCTACACCATCCAGAACCTTCACACACTGACGCTGAACGAACTGCTTCACCTGGCTGATGTCCCGCGTCTCAAACAGCAGCTTGATGGATCGCTCCAGGATCTGGGACACAAGTAAGTAAACAGTGTGTGTGTGTGTGTAAGGCCCAGACCCTGATGGACCTCTGAGGAAACCAGAGCAGGAAGTGTGATGCTGTGTAGCTTGTCACCTTGGAAACAGCGGGGCATCCATCACGGCGCACTGTTTCGATTCCTTTGGCGTCGAACAGCGGCTCCTTCTGGTCCAGGCTCTCGTACATGTAGCCCACGTAGCGCTTCTTGGTCTGCAACACGCATGGCAGGTACACCTGGACACAGACATCAGCGGGTCAGCCCACAGAACCTGCTCCATCACTCAGAAGCTGCTGTCTGACAGCTTCTTTACCTTCTCGAACTTGAGCTTCACCGGTTTGGGGTTGGTTCTCGTCACGGCCTCAGCGATCTCATGGCCGATTCTGAAGGCCTGCTCCTTACTGGCTCCCTTCAGCAGGACGAACATGCTGCCAAAGACAGAAACACAATCACCATCTGACCACTGTCACCAGTCACACACTCAACACTTTCTAAAACTATTAAAAATTCAAGCACTTTCAAAACCTTAAAAATGCTACATGGAAATTCGAGCAATTTTAGGACTTCAGGCACCCAAAAGAACCCTGTATGAACATGAATGCGTCCGTGCACAAAGGGTTTGCTCACGCACATGAGGAAGATATGAACATGTCTGTTTACAGCCTAAAGCCCAAACCCATCAAGATGAACCTTCAGCTCTACAACCTGTCTGTGTCTCCGTATACGACACGTGCTCCCCACTTCCTTGTGTCATTCACCATCTTGATGGCTCTTTCCAGGGTCTCTCTGGCTTTGTGGACAATGCTGTCCCCCACCTAGACAGAAGATAATCAGAGGACCTTAAACAGTTTTGTTTCACATAAATTCACTTGGGTTATCTCCAGTAAATACCAGTCTGCTTCTTCAGAAAAACCACAGAACGTCCCGATGGGCTCACCTCCACGCTGGGCATGCGTCCAGAGTAGTTGGCCGAGGTGTAGCCAAAGGTGACGTTCGCGATGAGCTTGAGTCCGAGCTGCCGGGCGTCCAGGAGCCTCATCAGAGCCTTGTCCTGCTGGTAGCTCTTCATGGACTGCTTCACCATTATCCTGGTATTCAGGATCTCCTCCAGCATGTTGGGAAGGACACCTTTACGCACCGACGCCTGAAAACACACACAGGGACATTTTGTAGCGTGACACTGAACTGTTCCAGGTTAGGATTTATCTGAAGATTTTTGTTAAATCAAACGTATCAAAATGTATTTATTAGGGATGTTCGATATTATCAGTCTCCCGATATATCGGCCAATATTTTCATTAAAATGTAATATCGATAAATATCGGTATCGGTTTTTGTAATGATGATACACATGACCTTTACATACCATTAACATTTTATACATCAAACTGTTCGGCTACTTCTCCTCTCTCCCAAAATGTCAAAATATAACAAATCTGATGTATAGTTTTTGAGATATTTTTATTTATTTGCCACACCACGCATTAAATACTGTCTTTTTTTTAATGAGGGCTACCCCGCTTATATCGGTATCGGAAATTAAGAGTTAGACAATATCGGACATCGGTAAAAAACCCAGTATCGAGCATCCCTAGTATTTATATAATAATACATTTTATTTAAAAGCACCTTTCAAGACACCCAAGGACACTTTACATAGTAGACAAGATAAAACACAGTACAAAAAACATATAAAACACTAATATGTAGAAAAACACTAGGCCTGTTTAATGGGTAACCGTGAAGTTGTTGCAGAATGGGGGTGATGTGATTAAAGGAAGAAGTCCTGGTGATGACACGTGCTGCAGCATTTCGTATAAGCTCAGGGTTTTCCTCATCAGATTACAGTTAGTGGATCGAGGCTCCTTGTCAAAGTTGGGTCTCAAACACCCATGGGAGTTCTGCTCCCCGTGGCTTTGAAGTGGACCTCAGTAGCTCCTGGTGACCCCAGTCACTCTGGCATTGGCAAGCAAGTCCAGAGATGACCGTTGTGGTAAATACCACTTAGCTTGTAGTTCAGGTGAAAAGTTCACTTTAACAGTTCTAATAAAACTTTGAGCTGGGTTGTCTTATTTGATCAAACATTTTAAAAAACCACCCAGGCCTCCTGAAGCCTTATCTGAGTAGGAGAGTAGCGCCACTCCAACTCTCAGAGTAGTGTAATGTTTAGGTGTGATTCACATGAAGGTCTCTGAGTCAGATTATTACCATGAGGCTCTGGTGAAACACCCATGAATCACTCAGTCACAAGACGGAGTCAGCTCACAGACTAAAACTCATACCTGGTGTGAATATTTAAATGTTGTGGGCGTGGACTCAAATGTCTGGCTGCTACAGACTGATGGAGTCAGCGCTGCCTGATCAGGATGAGCATTCCCTGAATGGATGAGTCTTTACAGCAACATTCAGAGCCTGACCTTGACAAAGGCAATGCCGCTGGGGGAGATGGTGACGTCGTTACGGAGCTGGTGGAGGAGCTCAGGAGGAACCCGCAGAGACGTGCAGCCGAACTTAAATTCATCCAGCCTGAAACACAGACAGGATGTGTTTAACTCAAAACACAGTTCAGAACAAAACAACCTGTTGATGCGGTTTCTCTTCACATGCTCTGTGGGTCCGAAGCTGAAAAGAACCAGTGTTGTATTAAAGTGATGTCTGATTTAAAGGCAGACCCCTGAGGAGCTTTTACTGTGTATTACTGCTCTGAGCTGATTATCCACGCCTGGCTTTAAATGTGGAGCATGAAGACCATTTATATGAGCTAGACATATTGGAGAGAAGTGTTCATGGCTCCACTGTTGCTATGCAACAACCGTAATCTTGCTGAAAACCTGAGATAACTGCTGAGCGGAGGCAAGAACTCTCAGGCTGGCTGATTTGGTGTAAGGAGTGAGGGATGGAGGGAGACAGCAGGTTTGGGTCTGGTCATCATTCTCTTACGTTCCCAGGCTGTCCACGTGACCGAGGCATGTGGAGAAGCAGTAGTTGTATGCGATGATGATTGAAGGGTACAGCGACTGGAAGTCCAGAACAACCACAGAGTTGCTGTAAAATCGAGACTCGGGCTCCATCACCAGAGGGATGCACTGCGGTGCCCTCTGCTGGGCACGCTGCTTCACGCTGGGGGTCACGGGGATGTAGTTCAGGGGCTTGGCCACACGGAGCATCATAGACTCAACACGGTACTGCAGGCAGGAAGGAAAGGAAGACAGCATGACATTCCCCACTAGTTGGATTTATTCACTCATCTACATATTTATTTGGTTCTAGTTAGGTGAAGAAATCACCACATTCAAATCTCAGTATAACATACCCCATCATGTGAAGGGAAGCGCTAGCTAATCTCAGATCCATCCACACTATCAAAGCTACTGAGGTCCCTGCACAATTGTATCATACAGCTACAGGAATTTATTTAGGAGTTTTGGTGCAAAGAAAGACAAACTAAAACAGCTGATGATGGAGAAGATCTGCTGGCTCCTGATGTTTAAAATGTCTTTTCTCGTGTAGGACAGGTGAGATTCAGCGCAACTCACATAAATCAGTCAAATCTAACAAACACAAGTGCACCAAAACACCAAAGCAGCCATCTGTGGTGGCATCTTGGCAAGTTAACTCAAGAAAAAGCAATGCATGATTAGTAATCCTGCAGTAAATGACAAGAAGAAGTTTATTCCAACAGGGTTGACAGCTTGAATTGGACTAAATATGGCTGAATTCCCTGAGCAGCTAACAGGAGGAGAGTCTGTAGGCACACCTGAGGTGGTTCAACATTCACATTCTTCACATTTGGCTGTTTTCTTTAGTTGTTTAGTGAATTTAACAATTTACAAAAGTCAGCTTATAAATTCCACTCAAAGCCAGGATCAGGCTGCAAACCTACCTGTGAGCCTCGAGTCAGAACATGGAAGAACTGAATCCCAAAGACTCTGGCCAGCTCACTGGTCCTGCCGATGATGTCATGCTGCTGCAGAAGCTGCATGGTTCCGTGCAGTTGGCTCACGTAATGATCCACCACCTTCCACCTACAGCAACATCACCAAACACTGCTGATTTCTCTGACTCAACAATCAGTTTTAGGTCAACAGTAATGATATTTTACTGCACACAGAAGAATGAACACGTTTCTAAGGCCGTGCACTCACAAACACAGAGTTAAGTCAGCTCAGATGAACAGAATGTGAGATTGTGAAGCTGGACCTGTAAGAGTCGGTGACGTGGTCGAACCAGTCCGACAGCGTGCGGGGGCTGTAGAGAGGGAAGCGCTGGTGCAGCACATGGAAGGCCACGTTCTGAAAGCTGTAGCTGTTCAATGTCACCTGGAGGAAACAATATCAGACATTTTCCTTCAAACAATCCTTCTGTTACACTCAAAAGCTCCAGTCAAACAGAGAAAAACGAACAAACGAGTCCGTTTTTAAATGACCTTTGAACCTGAGGGCATCTGGGAACTCATCTGCTGAAATTTTACTCACAAATGGAAACATTTTCAGTTCATTCTTATTTACCTGCTAAAACAGGGGTCTGTAACCTGTGGCTCTGGGGCCACATGAGGCTCTTTGGCCCCAATAAAGTGACAAAAATCACCTGAGCCTGATTATGATTTATATTTCAGTTGACAATATGGAAGGTAAGTTGTTCAAACATTAGTAATAAATGTAGAATTACATAAATAATCATTATAATACAAAAAGAAAAATGACAAATTTTCCCCTAAAATGCTTTTATAAAAGGCAGTGATGACAGGACACAGCTGGCTGCAGTGTGTGTGTGTGTGTGTGTGTGTGTGTGTGTGTGTGTGTGTGAGACACTGGAACACCTGCCTCGGTTTTCATCACCCTCCACAGGTTGAGGGTGACTCTTCCGATGATGTTGATCTCGGTCATGGTGTCGGCTCCGTACTCGTCCCTCTCTGCAGTAAAGCGGTTCTGTTTGGAGTCACCTGAGGTCATCAACAGAGCCAGACCGGCACCAGTTACAGAGCAGAACAACACACACAGCAGGTGTTTGTTTACAGACTGATGGAGCTAAAAGTCAGATGACCGCTAGAATGTTCCAGAGTTCCTGCTGTCAGAGAGAAACTATCTGATTAGTGGACAGGAAGGAGCTATAAGACCACACACTGAGGGGTCAGAGCTGATACAGCATTAAGGATCGCACCACAAACCAATCACAGCTCAGCAGAGCGGTGTTTTTCATTTGTGTGTTGTTCTGTGGTGGAGCTGGTGCTACCTGGCACTCGGGACAGCTCCTGGCACAGATCCACTCCAAGCGCTGCAGCTCGCTGAAGGAGGTAGCCCCAGGAATGCATCTGCACCTCATAGCCCACTAGGATGTCAGGGTCAAACCTGTCAGAGCAGAGCGAAGTCAACACCAGGTCAAAGTTCACCTACACAGTCAGTAGATTAAGCTATCTGAAACACAGCTCGCCGAGTCGTAAACCTCACCTCCTCATGACGGTGATGAGCTCTTGAAACAGCATCTTCTCCTCACTGGCATACGTCACCTGGAGGCCACACACACCTGACCTGACCAGCAGCGGCGCCTTTCCTCTGCAGCCTGCAAATATATTCAACAGCCTGACTGAATGCAACGATATACTCTTCATCATACGCTGCAGCGATATGGACTCAAATCTAAACCACAGTATAATTTAAAGCGTGTGCGGTG
>SSNR01000393.1:336331-379747 GCA_006937965.1 Callopanchax toddi
AGTAAAACCTGACAGCTGTCTGTACTTGGCTCATTGCAGTCAGGTTTTTTTTTAGAGGACCATCGAGGCCGTGGAGCTGCTGAAGGACTTTCAGTGGTAGCATTCTTCCTCCTTGCTGAAGCAGCCCTACCCTTTTTGGATGTCTCTGCTTTGGGAGTCTCTGACTGATTAGCAGCTTTGCTCACTCGTTTTCTAGAACCCGTGAACTTCTTGGGTTTCTTGCTTTGGGCTGCTTCGGTCAAGGGTTTTGTGTGCGGCGTGTGAAAAGCAGACCCAAGACACGGGTCGCTAAGTGGGTTTATCAACTGCTTCGAGGCTCTGCTGGTGACTAGAGGGTCACATGGTGACCAACAACGTGGAGGTGTTGACTCCGTGGGGCTCGGGGATCGATCAGACAGATAGCCCAGCTCTACCATCACATCCGTGTACGTGCTGTCGTGGTCATCTGCCCGCTCACAGTAGCACGGCCGAGGAGGTGGTAGAGAGGGCGTCACTGTGCTTCTCCTTTTGATCGTTTTACTACATCTGACATGAGGTTTGAAGGAGACCGTTTTTTTATTTGTGCTGTTGACCTTTGCCTTTCGTTTGGGGTGTTTCTTGGCTTTGAACTCGTGGATAGGGAACCTGACTGCGGTGGACTCTGGCACCTTGGGCCAGAAGTCCTTTAGAGGAGCTAGTCTGTTGAACTTCTCCAGTTTGTCTGGAGTCAACAATACCAACGGTTCCTGTGCGTTCACTTTGGACATTTTCACCAACATGTTTTTCTGTCCTTTGAACCTGTTGATAATAATGTACTTAATGACGATGGGAGGCTTCTTGTTGCGTATTTTTTGGTGCTTTGTCTCCCGCCCGCTGCTGTCTTTGAGTCTCTCTTTGACAGAGCTTTGGTTTTTAGGTTGCTCCTCATAGTCACCCTTATGAATCCTCTTCCG
Organism: Callopanchax toddi; assembly: GCA_006937965.1. Taxonomy (NCBI): domain Eukaryota; kingdom Metazoa; phylum Chordata; class Actinopteri; order Cyprinodontiformes; family Nothobranchiidae; genus Callopanchax; species Callopanchax toddi. The sequence goes on from SSNR01000393.1 coordinate 337,264, forward strand.
TTTGGTTCTCAGGGCATATTTGCTTCTAGGCAGTGCTGATGGTTTAGTGCAGGTCACTTGAGCAGAAACCTTCTGTTGGAGGCTGAGTGGATTCTCAGCTGAGGGAGTGGATTCCTCACAAAGAGGCCAAACAGTGGTGGGGTTTGAGACCAGCTCCGACACGGGTTCTGTCTGTGTGTCTGCAGTCTTTTCATTTTCTGACTCTTCCTTTAAGACTGCTTTCACTTCGACGTTTGGCCCGTCCCTAACTGGCTCCATCTGTTCTACTGGTTTGCTTTCTGAAACCGGTGCCTCCAAGTCTGCAGTCAGTTGACAAACAGATGTTACCGAGTCTAAGTCGGTGTCAGTGGGACCGTCGAAGGTCGAGCTTTGAACCATCTTTGCTTTGTTGCCGTGTCCTGCTATTCCTAAACTCTTTTTAGCAGCTTTAAGCTTCGACCTGCGAGCTGGAGATAGCTCTAGCTTGTTGCAGGCATCCACAGGTTTTTTATTCCCAGTTTTCTTTCTGGTGAGGCAGTTGGAGAGAATGACACTAGGGAAGAATTTATAGTGTGCCTCCTGCTGAGCCACAACAGTCGTCTCAGTTTTATTCTCCTGGTAGTCCTCGTACCTAATTTTGAGTTCGCTAACATCTCCTTCCTTACTTCTGCGGCCTGTTTCTTCATCTCGTGGACCAAGAGGACCACCCTCCTCTGTGGGAGGTGGGGCCAAAGTGGCGTTCCCCTGGATGGGGCTCTTCCTCTCCTTTGCGTTCAGTTCCACCTCGGTCTTACCCGAGCAGTTTCTGAGGTCTGAGTAGCAAAGAGAGAAGCTGCTGCGGTTCTGGAAAATGGACAGGCGGTTTGTTTCTACATTCTTTATGCTGTCGAACAGATTCCTGTTCATGGCAGACTTTTTGTTACCAAATGGCAACTCTTCCAGCTCCATCTTATCCAAACTGATAGAGGGTTTCTTGTCGTATGCGTAGAGGGGTAGCAGGTCATCTTTCTTCATGCAGATGGGGGACACCTCAGGGTGGCTGGAGATTTTACAAGGAATTGGGTGCTTCACTGGAAAAATATAAGGGATTTCTTTATTAATCCTAAAGCCTGCTGAACATTCACTGCTGCTGTCCTGGAAGTGCTTGTCGGGCGGTTTTTCTGAGTCCAGTCGGTGAACTGGTCTGTGCTCAGGGTGCTTGCGCTCTAAAAGGATCTCAGCAGAAGGCGGCGGCTCCAAGTGGGGCGCGTCTCCGGTGCAGGGGTTTGTTTGTCCCAGCAGCGTTTCTGTTACCGTGAGAGAAGACTGGGACATAGAGCCACTGTCCGTCAGCGAGGAATCTAAAGACACAAAACAAGAAGAAGAGACGGCGCCTTGGTTAAACCTCACTAAGATTTTCTGTAATACCATCTAGAACAGGGGTATTGGCCCCCGAGCTGTCAATTTTCATAAAATCCACCGCAAACCAGCGTGGCACCTCCCACGCAGCTCCAGGTGAAGGAGATGCTGTATACAGGCAAGCAGGCATGAGACTTATGCCTTCACGCCCATTGTACCGAGCTGAATCCTTTATTTTGCATATGGTGCAAAAAGCATCAAAAACATTGCTGTCCACCAGTTTTAACCAATGACGAAAAGACTTACATTTTCCCATAACTCTAGCATGACATTGTAGATAGATAGCATAAACAAAATGTAAATGCCTGTCTGAGATAAGTGTATAAAGTGTGTAATGAGGGGTTTTACAGCCTTAAAACATCTGGAATAAAATAAAGCAGACTACTTTGCTCAGCTTTGTCACTGATTCCTGGACACTGGTCTCCAGAACCTGCTGATATTAAGTGGAATCCATGTGTCCCTCAACTTTAACAAGATTCCCAGTCCCTGCACTGGCCACACAGCCCCACAGCATGATGGAACCACCGCCATATTTTACTGTAGGTAGCAGGTGTTTTTCTTGGACATGGACATGGATGGAACATGTTGGCATTTTAATGATGTAATGTCTGAGCAGAAGTTGACTCACCGCTGCTTTCGTCTGCTGCCCCATCGAGCTGGGGGATGGAGAGGTTAGCAAATAAAGCGCTGTTCCCACTCCACTCCATGTCTTCATCAGAGAACTGCTCATCACTCAGGACATCCTCCTTCACTCCAAGCCTGTAAACACAGGAATGACAGAAGCACTGTTTTAGTTACCACGTGGGACTACAGACCCACGGCAGTGATCACTTCTCATTTTGATCAGATGCAGGAAGGTGTGAATTAGACCCGACACATCCCAGAGCAGACCAAAGTTTCCATATAGGCCCACCAGGAAGATGCCCAGTGGCCACTTCCAGACCCAGGCAGGTGCCATCAGTGTGAGCAGCTCGGCGTGGACTTCTGTCCATGTGGAGGGAGCACGGACTACTAGCGTACATCCTGGAGAGAGGGGCTCGAGACAGTCGACCCAGACACGCCTCCTTCCCCTGGACACAGCACCTCACTCCACTGGCAAATACCCTAAATGCTTTTTCCCCCAAACAGTGATCGTAACACAGCTGGTTAAAAAAAAAAAAATCAGAAATAGCCTATTGGGTTGGGTGATCAAACGAGTGTATTGACCGCCTGTCGTTATTTAGGAGAGATTTTTTTTGGGGGGGGGGACTATGAATTAGTTTAACTAATAACAGTTACCAGTTACATACCACTCAACCCTAGTTAGCCTACTGGATTAAGCCATCGCTACCTTTATCTTCCTCCTGCAGACTAAAACCATTAAAGTGGTCTTCTTTAGTGTAGGAACTGAACAGCCTCAGCATTACTTCGTCACACACTTCCTCAGCCTCTCTTTCATTGTTGCTGTTAGTGTCAGTTTTGGTAAATGATTTTTCCCTGAGCATGAAGCTCATGAGCCGATAAAAATTCATAAATTAGTTGCATCATTGTTTAAACTGCAGTGTGTGGAAAAAAGTAGAGGATTATAGTTCAGAAATGAATTATGGTAGTTTGTTTGGAGTCAGGAATGAGCTCAAACTGTGTTGAGCTCTATGGTAGGAAACAGAAATGAACTTGCTTCTGAGGGGAGGGGATCTGAGGACGCTCGTCGTCCCACCGCTGTGACATCACCACGCTGAGCTCTGCCTCCTCCTGGTCTATGTCTGGACCTGCTTCCTCCTCGTCGCTGTTACAGTGGTACCCTCTGGTACTGGGGTGTGAGAGGGACTGGGAGCTCTGCCTGACAGGAGTCCTGTGAAAACCGTCATCTTCCAGGCCTGCCAGCAAGTCAATGACGGCAGCATCTTGGCTGCTGTCTGTAAAAAACAAAAACAAAGAAATGAAAACATCTGCTGCCATACACACTAAAAGACTTGACTTAATTAATTTAAGACAATGGATATAAATCTATAAGTTACTGAATTCTGCAGAACAATAGGAATTCAGAAAGATCCTTTAAACATCCACTGTGGACAGATATGTTAGAAAAAAAAGGAGACATATTTAGAAAGAACACAATGAAAGCATGAGGGTGGCTACTTTACCTAGCATGGGGGAATGGTGAGACGTCTGGGAGGGTGGGAGGAAAGTATGACTGCTCTCCAACAGACTCAAGATGGCCTCCTCATCAACAACAGCCTCGTCTGGGACTCCACTGATCTTCACTGAGACTTCATGAAAAATACAGTTAGCATTTGTGAAAGCGCCATGTCAAATCATGGGAGGACTTGGCACAGAAAGTGTCTACAGAAAAAGCTCATTCTAATCACATAGAAACTTTATGGCATGTCTCTAAACTCTCCTAAATCATAGGACAGTGGCACATCTAAAGATAATGTTATGACTTAACTAATAAAACCCATCAACCTGAACCTGAGATATCTTTGGTTTTCTTTAAGTTGTAAATCAGAGGTGGGCAGAGTAAATGTGTCCACTTGGATATTAAATGATCAGTTTCCTCACCTGGCTGAGAGTCCCTGTGCACCTCTACGGCGCTAGCAGGGGTACATGGCAGTTGTTCAGGGGGCAGAAGGTCAGAGTGCAGAGTAAGGTCTCCTGGGAAATCCTCAGTGGTCACTGATAAATCCTGTGTCCTGAACAAAGAAAGGCCCAAATTATTACCGCTGATGTGATTCTCTCACTCAGAGCCGAGGGCTAATCACACCGAGAGGTTAACGGAACACAATCTAGATTTTACTGTGTGTTTGAGCAAGAAGAGAACAAAAACTAATCCCATTTGATCAATCCAGCCTCTGATTTTGAGGGCTGATACTGATTACTTGCTGATACAAATTTTATATGAATCTAATTCATCTCAAATTACTATAACTAACACAAAGGCATCCTGATTATATGTGTAACAACACTGAAGGGATGCTGTATGGACAGCAAAACTCATCAAGGATGGACAAAAACACACAAGGCAGGATCCCAGAATGCACGTCACCTGACTGCTAATGGCTGTCAGAGCTGGAGAATAAATGGGTGAGAATAAAAGAAATCTGACTGCTGTGGGAGGTGGGAGGACTGGGTTCCAGAGAGTCTCCCTGCATGAGCCGCAGTCTGCCTGGCTCTTAATTACTATTGGATAATGACTTCAGAGACGACGAGGGAGGGAGCCTGCTGGGCGTCGGGGGAGGACTGCAGTAATTAACATGCTTCACCACAAAGCCCCTCCCCTCTTGCCTGCCTTACATAGAAAAGATCATACGTCACATAACAAGCTCTCCAACAGACGGACATCTATGTGCTGAAGTCCAGTGGGCAGAAAAACAAGCAGGAAACCAAAACGACATTTAGACAGTGTTGCTGTTTAAATATTCTGGAACAAATCGTCTGTTAAATGTGGCTGGATCCACGTAAAATCCCAGGAAGCACTGGGAAGTAGCAGCTGGTTGGAAAACGACCAAATGTTTTCTAACTGGACATTTACTGGATCGACTACCCAACTTCTTTGATTTAGAATAAATACTTCTCACTGTGGAGTGGAGTATGTGACCTGTTGTGGTTACCATTCTTGTACAGTTTGAAGATAAGCTTCTTATAGACGTTAGATACAAAACGTCAACTGATGGGCATGAAGCCTCATCCATTAGACTCACAGCGTCAACCTCTGGGTGCAAAGCGTCAACTAATAGCAGAGCCGCCCCAAACCGACCCACACTGAAGTAAAAATGTATTGAACCAACCCAAACTGAACCGCGGGATAAAAGACAATCCAGGCACCACTTTTAGGGATGTTTTGTTTTTTGCAGGTGGTTTGTCACAAAAAATGTAATTAAAAAGAGGAGAAACTTACACATTAAACTCATTCTCCTTCAGAATCTCCTTCAGCCTCTTCATGAAGATTTTCTCGCTGTCTGTTGGAGCAACAGAACCTCGATCTGAAACATCAAGCAGACGGCTCGTGATTCCTGGAAACACCACGACTCCAGTGTTTTCTAAGAATCCGACTTCTCTGTTGCAATTAAAACATTCAATAAACTGAAATGTGTTTCAGCTGTCAGACAGTAGACGGGGCAGTGAAAATGTAAAACTTTTTCCAGGGTTTTTACACTTCATATCAAACTCAAACACTTCCCAAATATTTTCATGTTAGGATTTTAAGATATTCCAGCCCCTCACATTGGTGATGATTTACACATGACCCGTATACATATAATCAAATTGCTCATTTCACGTCCTCATCTAGTAAAAGTAAATTTTATGATGCTTCAACTAGTTTCAGGTACAGTCTTAAGTACACATAACATCATGCTGAACCCTGTGTTTAGAATTAGTCTGATCTGATTTTCTGATGTGGCCCCTCAGATAGAAAGAGTTGTTTTTTTTTTCTAGCCTCATTATGACACATCAACATATCACAAAAGGAGCATGAGTTAGAAAGTAAAAGCTGTTGAAGCGTTCTGACTAGAATAATGAAAGAGCTGCTGCTGAAGCACTCCTCACCCTGTGACTGGGGGGCTTCGATCTGGGACGTATGGTTGTTCTCTCTCCTTCGTTGCTTCTCATCCTCCCATATAGCCTGCAGACCAGGGTTCCTGCCAACCTGGTCTGGACACAGAGACACCAACACATCACTCTTTAACCCAAACACAGTGTAGACCCACCATAAACAGACCTGCATTTAGCAAAACGCTGTCTAATCCAAATCAGCTGAGCTTATACCATACTAGCAATCACAACTTCTGTATTGAACGCACACATTTAGTTTTGACTGGAGGGGAAATACAGATCCAGTAAATGAGGACAACAGGAGAATGGCTCAGTGTGACCTTGTTGGGGTTATATTACTACAGGGCTTTCAGGGTTAAACTAGGGCTCCTGATGTTCCTAACATTGTTATTTTAGGAACCAGAGCCAGAGGGCCACATAAGAGCCATGTGATTTACATCATAAAGCATATCTGATATTTTAAAAACAGAGCTCTCTGGAATCCCAGGTACTGGTCATATGGTTAAAATCCTGCTTCTCTTCTTCTTTTTATATTGTTACAGTGTATTCAAACACTTTGATGAAGAGTAGCCCTGTGGAAAGTATGAATGATAATTTGAACAATCTTACTTTCGATTTCAAGGCGGTTGAGGACGTCTACAGCCACGGCATCAACCTCCAGCTCACAAGTGCTCTGCCTCTCAACATCATCCAGCACTAAGGAGCTGCAAAGAGAGCAAAATTACTCAAAATCAAGGACTTATGTCTCCTCTTCCTGCAAAGTCTGTGCTGATGGGACTAACCAAGGTAGAGAGTTCTCCTCCCAGCGAACAAATGTGCCCCCAAGAGTGCTGTCATGGATCTTGGAAGTGCAGGGGATCTTCCAGGGGCTAATGCTGGGACGACAGCTGGTACCTGCTCCATCTAGTTCTACTGCTGATTGTTCTAGAAAAAGCAAACAGATACAGCCACTTTGGTGAAAGGTAAAGGAGTTGATTTCAGAGGTGATTAAAAAGGCCTTAAAGGGATACTCCACCAGAAAGTGATTTTTTGTCTATTGCCATATTCTTCAAAGTTAGATAAGTGGGCAAAAACGATTTGTAACCAGCCCAGCTGTTTTCCTGATCCGGCATTACTCCTTTAGCATTAGCTTAGCATAAAACACTATAAGTGAATGGTAACAACTAGCATTGTGAGAAAAAAGTCCTTTAAACTCATTCAGTAGTGATACTAGTGATACTAATTCTGCCTAGTGACCTCAGTAAACATATCGACTGCAAGTGAAAATAAAAAGTAACACAAAGGAATTACAGGTGATATTTTAAACTCGGGACTACTTTATGACAAAGAACTGCTGTAAGCCTCCACTTAAGTAAGTAAGTAAGTAAGTAAGTAAAAATTTATTTCTAGAGCGCCTCTCACAATACAAATCACAAAGCGCTTCACAAGAGAAAACATTCTACAAAACCACAGATGCGAACAAATGAGCAGAAAATGAGAAAACATGACACAAGTAACAACATGTTAAACAAAGGCAGATTTGAAAAGATGGGTTTTTAACTTTTTCTTAAATGAGTCTACTGAGTCCACAGACTTCAGAGAGAGAGAAAGTGAGTTCCAGAGCCTTGGAGCCACAGATGAAAAGGCTCTGTCTCCTTTAGTTCTCAGTCTGGTTTTGGGGACTGAGAGTAGACATTGGTCAGAGGACCTGAGGGACCTGGAGGGAGTGTAGGGTTTTAGATAAGCAGTAATGTATGCTGGTGTCTGACCATGCAGGGCTCTCCACGTCAGGACAAGGATTTTGTAGTGAATTCTAGAATTAACTGGAAGCCAGTGCAGCTGCATCAACAGAGGGGTCACATGTGTGAATCTGGATGATTTTGTCAAAAGCCTGGCAGCAGCATTCTGTAGAGTCTGTAGTCTGTTTATGGAGGTTTTAGAAAGGCAGGTATAGATGGAGTTGCAGTAGTCCAAGCGGGATGCAACAAAGGCATGGACTAAGACCTCCATTTCAGGACGGGAGACCATGGAACCAAGTTTAGCAAGGTTTCTGAGGTGGTAGAAGCAGGATTTAACCAGGGAGCTGATGTGATTATCTAGAGTGAAACCTGAGTCAGTGGTTACTCCAAGGTTTCTGATGGTAGATTTAACTAAAGGGGCCAGAGGTCCAAAGATCTCATTCACCTTAGGAGTGATGTTTTCTGCTGCAAAGATGATTATTTCAGTTTTGATCTCATTAAGTTGCATTAAGGACATGACACAGCGGCCTGAAAGACGCCTACGTCCGTAAATACAAATACTGGCTACTAGGCTAAACCTGGTAACGTTTTTTTGAAGATAATCTCTATGCAGCTCCTGACTTTGTGTTATATTTCATCATCTGTGAGGTTTGCAAACAACGTTCGGATACGTGTTTACTGGTCTGCCATCTCTATACCCGCTCATCCAAATGGTTTCTCTACCAGTCCTCTGTTTCTAGATCAGCTCATCCAGATGGCTCCTCTACCAGTCCGCTGTCTCAAGACCAGCACATCCAGATGGTTTCTCTACCAGTCTGCTGTCTCAAGACCAGCTCATCCAGATGGTTTCTCTAACAGTCCGCTATCTCTATCTCCGCTAATCCAGAGGGTTTCTCTACCAGTCTGCTCTCTCAAGACCAGCTCATCCAGATGGTTTCTCTACCAGTCTGCTCTCTCAAGATCAGCTCATCCAGATGGTTTCTCAACCAGTCCATTATCTCTATACCCACACAGCCAGATGGTTTCTCTACCAGTCCGCTGTCTCTAGACCAGCTCATCCAGATGGTTTCTCTAACAGTCCGCTATCTCTATCTCCGCTCATCCGGAGGGTTTCTATACCAGTCTGCTCTCTCAAGACCAGCTCATCCAGATGGTTTCTCTACCAGTCTGCTCTCTCAAGACCAGCTCATCCAGATGGTTTCTCAACCAGTCCACTATCTCTATACCCACACAGCCAGATGGTTTCTCTACCAGTCCGCTGTCTCTAGACCAGCTCATCCAGAGGGTTTCTCTAACAGTCCGCTATCTCTATCCCCGCTCATCCAGAGAGTTTCTCTACCAGTCCGCTATCTCTATACCCGCTCATCCAGAGGGTTTCTCTACCAGTCCGCTATCTCTATACCCGCTCATCCAGAGGGTTTCTCTACCAGTCCGCTGTCTCTAGACCAGCTCATCCAGAGGGTTTCTCTACCAGTCCGCTGTCTCTAGACCAGCTCATCCAGTGGGTTTCTCTACCAGTCCGCTGTCTCTAGACCAGCTCATCCAGAGGGTTTCTCTACCAGTCCGCTATCTCTATACCCGCTCATCCGGAGGGTTTCTCTACCAGTCCGCTATCTCTATACCCACTCATTCGGAGGGTTTCTCTACCAGTCCGCTATCTCTATACCCGCTCATCCAGAGGGTGTCTCTATCAGTCCACTATCTCTATACCCGCTCATCCAGATGGTTTCTCTACCAGTCCGCTATCTCTATACCCGCTCATCCAGAGGGTTTCTCTACCAGTCCGCTGTCTCTATACCAGCTCATCCAGAGGGTGTCTCTATCAGTCCGCTATCTCTATACCCGCTCATCCGGAGGGTTTCTCTACCAGTCCGCTGTCTCAAGACCAGCTCATCCAGATGGTTTCTCTACCAGTCCGCTATCTCTATACCCGCTCATCCAGAGGGTTTCTCTACCAGTCCGCTGTCTCTATACCAGCTCATCCAGAGGGTTTCTCTACCAGTCCGCTGTCTCTATACCCGCTCATCCAGAGGGTTTCTCTACCAGTCCGCTGTCTCTATACCAGCTCATCCAGAGGGTTTCTCTACCAGTCTGCTGTCTCTATACCCGCTCATCCAGAGGGTTTCTCTACCAGTCCGCTGTCTCTATACCAGCTCATCCAGAGGGTTTCTATACCAGTCCGCTGTCTCTAGACCAGCTCATCCAGATGGTTTCTCTACCAGCCTGCTATCTCTAGACCAGCTCATCCATAGGGTTTCTCTACCAGTCTGCTGGAATAATGTTTCCAAACTTTTTCTGAGAAGTTTTTAATCAGATGTAAAGGGTGGGAATAATATTGGGAAACCTGTTTATGAAAAGCACTTGTGTGAGGGTGAATTCCTGTGATCTCTCACCTTTACTTTGGCTCCTTCGAAACTTAACAGCTCCCAGGTGGATGAGGTTCATGCCGTACAGGTTGTAGTCTATGAAGAGCTGCAGCAGGTAGGGGATGTGGCCCTCATGGGGCTGATAGATCTTGTTCATCACTGCTCCACTTTGTAACAGCTCACACACCCTGAATCAAATCAAACAGGTCATCTGGTTAAACTGTAGCTTCACACAGTTAAGACTAGATTCAAATGGAAAGCTCTACTTTAATGTACCTAGTGTCCTTTTCTGATGAATACTGTGAATCTTAAAATGGAATGTTTCTGTTGGATGAAACCAGTGAAACGTGAACCTAAACACTTCTACAGCTGATACAATTTATGGAATTATTCTAATGATTTACTACAAAAACTCCTGAAGGCCAAACAACTAGAATATCAGCTCAATTTAAACCAGGTGACTCCACCTGTACAGTCCCCTATAGAGGGAACAGCCAAGTGTTTTACATTTCCAACGTCACCTGAAAGCAGCATGTCCAGTTTTCAGTTTAGTGTAAAGAAATAAAAGAATGGGGTCAGGGGTCACCTGAATAAAACAAGTGATTCTGAGCTGATGAGCAGCATCATGGGAAATGTAGTTCCTATGACGAGTCTCCATAACACTGATGTTCTATTTAATCACATATTAGTGATCACTGGTTTCATGTCTTCATTGAAACGTATCACTGACAACAGCACGGAGCACGACCTTCAACATCCAGACACTAGAAATGGATCTAATCCAGAAGCAGCTGGTAAAGATTTCTGTTTCAGCATTTATGAGTCAGAAAACCACTTTGAAGTTAAAGTAGTGTGCTGTGTGTGGAAATTTTTTTCACCCTCCATTAAAAAAACTACACTCTGGTTCTGGTCTGACTCTGGTCCAGTCAGAGCTGGACTGGGATGGAAAATCGGCCCTGGCGTTTTAGGTCGTGGCAGCCCAGCATGATCTCACAGCTGATGTTTGGTTTCTGTCCGAGGGGGTTTGGGGGCTCTAAGCCGTGTCATATGTCACCTGTCACTCGCAGTACCGTAGCGCTCTGCAGCAGGAGGTGCACTTAAAGCACTGGTTTCAGTTACTTATTTCTCACTCATGCACACACATACACATTGCTTACAACTGTGAAAGGCTTTATGCTCCCGTTAAGCTGTAGTGACCTGTAGTGCCCTCACCTTTTCACCATTTGGGGATTATACAGATAAATCTTCATAAAGTGCTTCTCCTTGGCATAGAATCCATAGAAAGGCCTGCAAGAGAAGGAAAGAGTCACACTGAGTCTGACTGAGTTTCAGGTTGGATTCTCGGGGACTGGTTTGAGGAACTCACATGCCAGAGACCAGCACCACCTTGAAGACATGCTGGGTGCTGGCAGCGGGGTTTCCCATGGTAACATTCAGAGCCCTGTCGATGCTGAAGGCCATCTGCCGCAGGTAGCGCTCTGGCTGCTGGGCGTAACCATCGTACGGCACGTAGATGTAGGGGAACACGCCGTGGAGGTGGAGACACGTCTTCTGTCCTGCAACACAATAATAACATGTTACCAGACCTTTTACTAATTCATGTTCCAGCTTTTGATCTTTATCCGGATGGTGTTTGCTGATTTCTCTACAAGAGAACTCCTGACACTAAAGATGGCTACGAGGGGAGTTAACGTTTATAATCCAATGAAGGAGTTTTTTGTGCAGAATAAGATACGATTGGAAAACTGGTAGCGGTGACGACAGACGGCGCTCCCGCCGTGATCGGCATACATACAGGATTCATCGCTCACCGTAAAGGTGATCCGGACTTTCCATCATTTCTGCGTTAGCACTGCATAATTTATCAGCGGGCAGTATGTGCAAAAGTAAATCGGCTTTGAGCATATGATGACTCCTGTTGTCAAAATCATTAACAGCATCCACCACGCCAAAGCAAAACAGCACGGGATTTTCAAGGTGCTATTAGAGGAGGTCAGCTGAACACGGAGACCTGCTGCTGCACACAGAAACTCGATGCCTCAGCAGAGGACGAGTTTTATGTTGTTTTTTGGGTGAAATCAAATAATTCATGCAGTTCAAAGGTGAAGACATCTCACTGCTAGAGGACACAGAGTGGACACTTGACCTCATAATTAATTAATCGTACATTTTTTTTTATTGGACGACAGCAGTAATAATAATAATACTCATACCTGGTGTGAATAATTTAGGTGTTGTGGGCCCAAACTTTAATAACTGATTAAGAATCTGATCGATGATCAAACTCAGCTCTCTAATTCTTTCACATAAAACAGCATAACTGGTCTAGGATCAGTCTATAAAGAGATGTGAGTAGCACAGGCTTCAGACTAAAATGGTGATGAGGAAATATCTCCCTGCTCCATATTTCTGTTTGTTCCTCAGGAAAAAATAAATACAGAGTACATATGGATCTGTCAAACCAGCAGTCATCGGTTAGAACCTGTATTTAATTCGTCTCATTCAAAACATTTAAATTCAATAATCTTTACAAACAGATCAAACTCAGAATTAGCTGGTTTTCACCATCTCTTCACCATCCACTGTTGCCAAGCAACAAAGAACCGCTGGAGAGAACAGGCAGAGAAATAAGGACAGTGAAAGAGACAAAATGGGTTTTTATGCAGTGTGGACTGGAGCAAACAGAAAGAAACAACCAGACTGAAAACAAAGAGGTGTCTGAACCAGAGGGTGGATCGATCCAGCAGGATGACGGTTTAACCTGACGCTGGAGTCGATCAGACATCATAACAAAGAGTCTGAACACTGCAGTTATCCCTTATAATACAGCTCGCTACTAAAAGTACATCCACATAGCAGGAACAGCACAAGAACGGGCAACAAAGACTCAGCACATCCACATCACTTTAAGAGTTTTTATCTACTGAGCTACACGCCGCCCCACATAAAATGATAAAAGATTCAGGTGTGTTGGATCAGAATAAATACTAAAACATAGGAAAGCAGCCGTCAAAGACTGAGTTTGACAAAGCTCCTTGGATGAGAAGCAAAATGTCTTCAAGGAACCAAAGACGTCCAGTTGCCTTCATTTAAAACCCTTTTTGGATTATCATAACCTGGATGACTGAGAGCCTTCATCAGCAATGCGGCTCCCTCTGACTTTCTCTGGATTCTCTATCAACGTCCTCAAAGCAAATACTGAGTCTGTCGTCTGTCTTGTCATGAAACCATCCTGCTGCTCACATATATATCCACTCCTGCCCTTAATCTAACACTTTTCCCATAACTTCATAGGATGGCACATCAACTTTATTCCTCTGTAGTTGCTACAACTCTTCACGTCTCCCTTGTTCTTAAAAATCAGCACCATCACTCTTCATCTCCACTCCTCAGGCATCCTCTCACCCTAAGGTCTGGTTAAATGACCTGGTCAGAACCTCTTCCAGACCAGCTGTCTTTCCACTCTTCATCCTCTTCAATGCCCTCCTCACTTCATCCTGACTAACCTTTGATACTTTCTGATCCACAACAGTAACCTCCTCTGGTCGTTGTTCTCTGTAATTTTCCTCGTTCATCAACTCTTCAAAGTATTCTGTCAATCGTCCATCTCACTTCTGGTATTTGTCAGTAAATGTCCATACTTGTCCTTGACCACCCTAACCTGCTGTCCATCCTTCCATCTTTTCCTCTCTGTCTCACCAACCTGTAAACATCAGTCTCTCCCTCTTTACTGTCTACTGTATAGCAGACAATTCAGATGTCCTTTGCTACCTCTGTCTGCACCTTATGTCTCATCTCCCTGTCCTCTCTTCAGTCCTCTCCTTGTCTTCATCTTAGCTACCCTTTGTCTCTGAATACACTCCTGTACCTCTGCATTCCACCACCATGTCTCTCCATCTACTTTCCTTCCAGATGACACAGCGGGTCCTGCCCTTCTCCCCGATCACATTAGCTGTAGTCGTTCAATAATACTTTTTAAACAAAACTGACTAAACTATAGGGTTGGGTGGTGATGTATAAGTTTTCCCCAATCGCGCATCATCAGTCCAAACTGATGATGAGCAATTTATTATTTTATTTATTATTACGCAGGTGACATGTTGACATATTTGCAGGCGGAACAATGTAAACACCCACAGGACACAGTCACAGGAATATCTGGACCACAGCCAATCAGAGGTGAGGGGCTGGATCAGGCTGCATATTTCTGACCCACTAAATCCTGAGCTGAAATTCTTTCATTAAAAACACGTTGGCAGCGCGTGTAAATGTGACATCATCCTCGTCTTTACCCGAAGATCTGACTACAGCTGCTGCTGTTTTCAGTCTGAAGTGGGTCTCTGCTGGCTGAGAGTGTAACGAGTTTAAACGTTTGGGCCCATTGAGAACTCTACTTCAGTCATGTGGAGGCATTTTGGGTATTCAGAATCGAATCTAATTAAGATATCTTCAAATTTCACTTCATAGTACCAGGAAACATATCGCCCATCCCTAGCTATATAAGTATATTTCATATGCTTTACATTGGTTTGACATTTTTTTAAAAACTTCATTCTGAAGGTGTGGCTGCTTTAATTTTGCCGTGGCGGTGCGCCATGATCAATCACATGTAAAGGAAACCCTGTAGTGGCAGCAAAGAGCTCCAACATCTAGAGTTCCCCCTCCTGCTGAGTATGCTAAGCTAACACAGAGCTATCAGCTGCTGCTCCGTCACCAAATCACTCAAAAAGACTTCAAACTGCAGCAGAGATTTAATTAATGGAAGTGACATGTTCACTGAAGGAGGTATTTTGCATTTTTTTCATGACGGTATAGAAACGGATACCGTTGCAATTTGGGTGTATACGGTATTACCATAATACCGCCCAAGCATATTGTACGTCTATAAATACTAAACATGATCATACCTTTTAAATCCCATTTCGCCTGTCCCTACCCTGCAGGTCTTCATCACATTGTGCTGAGGTTGATACCTTATTAGTACAAACATCAAAATAAATGGCATTCTGGCCTGAATAAACCCCATTCCACTTCACTGGGCCTCCTTTTAATTAGTCTCCACTAATGTCTTAAACCACGTGTTGCCCAAACGTGCACTGGTCAGGGGTCAGAGGACAAAAGGGCAGGACTGGAGGACACAAAAGATTTAAAGAGTGTGCACGATAAGCCTGGGGTTCAAAGGGACAGCAGGGAAGAGCTGGGGGGAGATGACCGGGTGAGGGCAAATGTCAAAGGAGATCTAGATAAAAACAACCCCTAGGAGAAAGAGAAGTAGAAGAAAGGATGGAGGGGGGAGGACAACTTAGATTAGATTCAGAGAGAAACCTCACACAAGTATAGGAATGTAGAGGAAAAGAGAAGAGAAGGAGGAGACACAGACTATGAACAGTGCATGATTAGTTTGGTTGAGGCTTTGCATCAACGCAGATTTGGGATTAATTCTAGATATTCAGTTTATCAGCTCTTCATAAAAATAAGACACAATGCATGTAACTGTTGGATGAATGTTGCAAGTAGTTTTGTTTCTTCAAGCATCAAAACATTAACTGAAAACTCAGCTCCTCCACATCGAGAGGAGCCAGTTGCTCCTCTTTATATGAAGGAGCAGCAGTTCCTGGATGTCCGAGCTCCTCACCTACTCTCTAAAGCCTGAGTCCCACAGGAGACGCCACCGCCACGCCGCAGTAGTGCCACGTTTTTGGCGAGTCCTCTGGTCTCTCAGGACTTGTTCCTAAAGCGAAGCGCCATTGAACACAGCTTGCAAAATTGTGCGAGTCACAATATCTCGTGGGAACTGGGAACAGGAAGTATGACGCCCATCTTTTGGTCTGTATCTGGTCAGAACTAACGTCATGTTTTGTGGGATTAACTTTTAATTTTTCAACAATGGGTAAGTGAGCTATTTATTGGAATAGTCTGTTTCTAAAAGCTCAATGACATAAATATTACACAATGAAACGCTCCTCGTCCATGTATTAATGGTTGTTTATGTTTGCCGTACTAGCAGAGGTTCAGCGTATTAATTTCTGCATCATAAAGTACTCCACAATGTCGTGACACACACGTCTCAGCTGCGCCTCGGCTCAGAAATAGAACTGTCGTGTATCTTTAGCACCATGGCGTGGACCTGCGCTTCTGGAACGCAACGTAGCGGTCCTTGTAGGACAACTCTAATCGACTACAATGGTTTCTATTCAAAATCACGACTCGAGTGCTACGGTGCGCTGTTTTCTGTGGGACAGAGGCTTAAGTCTGAGCCCAGCCACTATCAAAAAAAGAGGCTTTTTAAAGGCGCCGTCCGAAGAATTTGAGCGAGAGAGAATGATTTGAATCCAACATACCACGACCCCTAAGAAACCCCCACAAGGGTCACCCTAACAAACCCCTACTAGGGTCACCCTAACAAACCCCCACAAGGGTCACCCTAACAAACCCCTACTAGAGTCACCCTAACAAACCCCCACAAGGGTCACCCTAACAAACCCCTACTAGAGTCACCCTAACAAACCCCCACAAGGGTCACCCTAACAAACCCCTACTAGAGTCACCCTAACAAACCCCTACTAGAGTCACCCTAACAAACCCCCACAAGGGTCACCCTAACAAACCCCTACTAGAGTCACCCTAACAAACCCCCACTAAGGGTCAACCTAACAAACCCCTACTAGGGTCACCCTAACAAACCCCTACTAGGGTCACCCTAACAAACCCCCACAAGGATCACCCTAACAAACCCCCACTAAGGGTCAACCTAACAAACCCCCACCAATAACCCCCCACCAGGGTCACTCTATTAAAACCCCACTAGGGTCACTCTAATATTCCCCCCACCAGCCACCCCCCTAGGGTCACTCCAATGCCCCCAGTAGGAATCCTGTAATATATAGGATTCCTTTAATAAACCTCCGGTAGGGTTTTTCTAACCATCCCCGGTAGACAAAGCACTGGTTCGTTTATTGGACACGTAGAACAACAGCTGACTGACCTGCTGGCGTTGCCCCGAAGATCCGCACCACCGGCACCTTCTTCACGTCGCTCTCCCTGAACTCAGAGTAGCTGACGTCCAGGCCTCTAACGGGACTGGCCAGGTAGTAGTCCGCAGTGACTATCCGAACGGCTAGCATTACTACCGACCGAAAAAAGAAACAAAAGCTACAGGAATCAGTCCAGGAACCAAAGGAACCACAACGATCAGTTGAAACTAGCCGAAGACGGTGTTGTCACGGCGGAAAAACGGGTGTGAAGCCTATGGTAATCCCGGTTGTGCTCCCCGAAAAAAACAACACAAAAGCCGCCGTGGAAGTCTGGAGTGGCGGAAAGCTAAGCTGCTACCCGAAGCCTCCGGCTCCACCGTTGCAATGTGATTTAGCTCTCTAGTGTTATTGTTTTGGGTCAAGACGCTCCTCGGCCTTCCGGTGTGGCGCGATCTCCAGAATCGGAACCCGTCCCGGCTCCGGTCCAAGCCAGTCCCGCTTCCTCCTGCAGCCGCTCGCCGTGGCTCCCGGTTCTCCCATAACAGTTTACGGTACCTCGTTATCTGGCACGGATAGCGAAAAAGCTAGACACTCTACAGACACACCTTACTTCCGATACGGACTTTCAAAATAAAACGATAATACAAGCAGACAGAACATCCGACATGACATTTCAAAATAAAACAAGCAGATATCACATCTGACAGGGTATTTAAAAAAACAAAAAAAAACTGATGTCACATACGAAAAGGACTTTAAAAATAAAAACAAAATGCAGGAAAACAGCGCATCTAACCTATACTTTCAAAATAAGAGCATAAAGAACAGATCTGGAGAAACCAGATTATTATCAGACATACCATCAGCCTTTGGTTCAATATTGATACCAAATACAGGCTGTATAAGAGGCTTATGTGATAATAAATACAAAATAATAACAACAAATGACATTCAGCTTAGGTTCCAATAAATAGATGAAATATATTTAAAAGTGGAACAGGAAGCATAATGTTTAAAATATTTCATTTCTGTGACCCTGCTAAATTGAAAAGATTTCTACTAGCTGCTTTCTATAATATTACAACAAGAAGCTTTATATTTAAAATTACATAGCTGTATAAAACAGGTTGTTTTTAGCAATGAAAGCTGCACATCAAAAAGAGAGTGTATGTATGAGTTCAGTGGTCTTGTATATACAGTACACTCGCTAGTGTTGACTTAGCACTGGTTATTTTGCTGGGTGCTAGAAGACAAAAAGCTGAATGGACCTGATATGACCCGTCCAGAACCTAACAGTACTCAGCTGGCTGGAAGCTGCAGGATGAACAGACAGTCTGATAATCACAGAGAACACAACTCCACTCCAGGCTGTATGCCTCACATGTATGCCTCACACGCACCAACTTTTATTTAGTTAAAGAGAATTTAACTTATTAAACCATCAGCCTCTTTTCCGACATGCTTGAAAATTTCATGCCCATAAAAATTGAAAATATTTCATCTATTGATATTATTGTTAGTGCAGGACCCAAACACAGGAGAACAGAGGCAGGAACAGGCGAGGTAAAACCAAAAACAGCTTTATTGCTGGCTGGACTCAGAAGACACATGAGGCTGGGAATACAACACAAGGAACCAACAGGGAGTGACTGAACTAAACAGCATATATAGACAGGGAGCTAATCAAGGAGATGAGACACACCTGGAGGGGATTAGTGCAGGACACAGGAGGAGGAACACAGGCACGAACTGGACACAAGGGGGCAGAATATGACCATTTTTTTGGTTTCATACTAAAGACAGCACTTGTCAGGTTCCTCCACTGATGTAATAATTCATATAAATGTCCATAGGTTAGAGTACATGAATGAATTTGGCACACAATAGGAAAATAAAAATGTAACTATCACAAGAAAATGTAAAAACTGCAAAGTGAAATTTTTTTTTAATGATACAGTTGAACTCTAGAAAACTATAAGGGGGGATGCCACTTAGAAAACCCTTTTACATTTAGTTAATCAACAACTGTAATAAAATACTAAAGGTTTTATAATCTTAAACAAGCTGAGTCAGTTGTCTTTTGTAAAGAGATGAGAGAAAAAATACTCAGTATAAAGAAGATTCATGATTCTATAAACATGAAAGTAAAATGAAAATAATCAAACTGAACAGCAAATTTCTCCTAACATTAGTTCTGTGACTTGAGCTTCTAATGAAGGAAATCTGTTGTTCTGACTGAGACAGTGTTGATGTTAGAGAGGACGAACAGTGAGGGTGAGGTCTGCGCCTCGCGGTGGGAGGATGTAGCGCTCCTCTCTCAGCAGGCGCAGCAGCAGATCCTGGATGTCACCAGGCCAGCGGTAGATTCTGGTGCTCTGGAGCCAACTGGGCACATGTTTCTAACCAAAACAAAAGGAAGCACAGCACAGAGATACATTCATGATCCACTTGTAGCTTGAATATCAAAATCAGGAACAGCTGTCATGTTGGAAAAAAGTTATACGCACACACAAAGGGTCATTCTGAATTGGTGTTCTTTGAGTTATTTATCTACAGTAAGGATCACACCTGCTGGTGACATCACTAAAAATGGACAAAGTCTCTAGAAACAAAAAGTAGTCCACCAACCGGAGCAATACACATAGATCGAAGATCTATGTGTCTATCTACATAGATAGAAGAGAGACGTTGCTAAAATTTGCTGGTGGTATTCTTGCTGTAAAACGTCCCACCAAAGCATTAGAACTCTATATTACCTGTTAGATAACCTTTACAGTTAGAACACTATATTACCTGTTAGTTTTACAGTTTAACTTGAGACAGTTTGTTTAGTTTGTGGTATTTTATCCTGCAGCAGCAGACTAACATAGTGTTTTGGACATTATTCTGTTGAACCAAACCAATTTCTGCTATGGTCAGAGGACCATTTCCTGTTTCTGGAGAGTCTGTAGACTTTGAGCCATGTCACCAGTGGGTGTGGTCCTCACTATAGATAACTGATAAAACGGTGCTTTAAAATGACCCAAATATCCCTTTAAATACATTTCATAAAGATAATGATCAGCTGGGTCTCCATGGTGGCACAGTTGATAGCACTGTTGTCTCACATAAAGTAGGTCGTAAGTTCGCGTCCCCGGCTTGGCGGTCTCTCTGCGTGGAGTTTGCATGTTCTCCCCATGCATATGTGGCTTCTCTATGGTTATTCCGACTTCCTCCCACAGGCCAAAAACATGACTGTTAGGTTACTGGTCAAGGTAAATTGTCCCTAGGCGTGTGTCTGGTTGTTTGTCTCGTTCGTCTCTAGTAGCCCTGCGATATACTGGCGACCTGTCCAGGGTGTCCCTTGCCTCTCGCCCCTTGACCGCTGGAGTTAGGCACCAGCTCCCCCGCAACCCTCTGTGGAGGAAGAAGCAGCTACAGAAAATGGATGGATGGATGAATTGGTCAGCTGAAGCCTTTTTCCTCTGATGCCAAGTCCATTGTACTGACCTGCAGGTTGGTCTTACCTTGGTTGCATTGGGGAACAACACAGGAACCAGCCTGAAGTTTAAGCAGCCTTGTTGAATGAACTCATTTTGAATCTGTTGCAGTGGAAAAGATCAAAACAGCTCATCCAGTTGTTTAATTTGTTTTTCTTTACTAACATTTGGATAATGATTTTGGGGTGGGGGGGAGGGGTGAATCACCCACCCACTCACCTGGTTGTGGATATACTTGGTGTGCAGGCCATGCTCATCATCTCCTCCTCCCTCCACGTCCTCCCTGTATTTGGGGCTGATGACCACGATGATGAGGACGGATCTCTGTGGAACGACAACTCATTTAGTCATTTCTGTTTCTGGAACCAGATCTCAGCTCACGCTCAGTCATGCTTACGTCGTTCAGGTAGCGATCCATCCACTTGGTGATGCCCATTCTTTGTATGGGATTGTCAAACATGTCGATCTATGGGGAGGTGTGGTCAGTGTATGAATGTTTGTGCTTAAAGGCTGATTGGGACATTACAGGACTTACTGCTGGGTTGAAGCCCTGGCTGATCAGAAATCTGATGAAGGACAGGATTTCTTTGGCGGCGTCCGTTGAATATGTGATGAAAACGTTTCCTGTCAATGAGAAGCTATTGAGATCTTCATCTGGACAGCAAATAATCAGCGTGCATTAGATCAGGATGTGGCTTACTGCTCTCCTCAGGCAGACTGATGGTCCTTCTGACCTCCCTGGTAACTGCTCCTGGACCTGCCTGACTGCAGCTGTCCACACTGACCTCATGCAATACATCTCTACTCAGAGCGGGATTCCTGAAGAAATCAAGTAGATCAATGAAAAAATGACTCAGACACAGAGATCGTACCTGCTGTAGAAAATCTGTAGTGTTGAACTGTTCTTACTGGGGACATGGCTCCTGAAGTGGACCTGCAGGTTGCTTGTAATAATATTGGTGGTTGTGACCAGGTGCAGGAGGGCAGCATGGTCTCTGACAACTTCCAAGACCTGCAGAGAAGCACAACACATGCAGAGAGTCATCAGCGTATGTGATCAGGACACCAAATACTGTCAGGGGGGCCACGTTCAAACCGAACGCTGGATCACATCTGGGTTTTTGATCTTCTCAAAATTAAACTGTGTTTTGTTAAAGAATGAACTTTTCCTATAATCAGGTTCATGGGGGTGAGATTTCCTCTTGTCACTGTGCTAAAATTTCTAAGCCCCCCTCGCCTCACCTAACAAGGTGTTCAGAATACTCATGGCCTGCGGTGTCCTCACACAGCGATATAATATTTCTCTGCCCCCCCACCACACACACAGCTCCTTACCTCTTACCAGTTGTGTCCCCCCACCACCTCTGAAGTCAACGTTTTGTGCTTGTTGTCAGCTAACCTCTACAGTTTAGCATGAGACGGTTAGTTTAGTTTATAGTGTTTATGTGGCTCTGACCTGGCTCCACTCACCAGCTATGCGTGGTCCTCGGTACTGTGATGGACTGAATGGGTCATAGCTGATGTTTGACATGAGTGGCAGAGGAGGCTCCAAAGATTCTGCCTCCTCCTGGTACTGGCCCCAGGTGCATTTGGAAGGTCCTGTTAGATGAGAGGAGCGGGGCCAGATGTTCGCAAGGTGTGGGGTTTCTGTCCGCCTTGGGTACTCTGCTGCTGCTCCACAATACGGTTCTGGAGGAGTACCATGGGCCGCTTCTGCTACACCCTGGTATCGGTGCTCAGATCTGAGGTCTGGATCACCTGGTTTACTCTGAGGAGGCTCCAGGCCAAAGACCGGCATCCTCTCATCCACCTCCACAGGGATGCTCCTAGGACACAAACCTAAGGACCAGAAGACACTTTAGACACACACAGACAGACAGAGACTCACACAAACACACACTCATAGGCACAGAAATAACACAAAGAAAGGAGTCCAACAATACCTGAGTCCATCTAGAGATGAGAGAGAGGACTAAGCTGTAGAGAAGAGAGGACAGGGTTAGAGCTAACACAACACAATGAAACACAACACAACACAATATATAACACAACACAATGTAACACAACACAATATAACACAACACAACACAACACAACGCAATATAACACAACACAATGTAACACAACACAATATATAACACAACACAATGTAACACAACACAGCACAATATAACACAATGCAATATAACACAACACAATGTACCACAACACAATATAACACAACACAACACAATATAACACAACACAACACAATATAACACAACACAATATAACACAACGCAATATAACACAACACAACACAATATAACACAACACAACACAATATAACACAACACAACACAACACAACACAATACAACACAATACAACACAACACAATGTAACACAACACTACACAATATAACACAACACAACACAACACAATACAACACAACACAACACAATATAACACAACACAATGTAACACAACACTACACAATATAACACAACACAACACAATATAACACAACACTACACAATATAACACAACACAACACAATATAACACAACACAACACAACACAACACAATACAACACAATACAACACAATATAACACAACACAATATAACACAACACAATATAACACAACGTAATATAACACAACGCAATATAACACAACACAACACAATATAACACAACACAACACAATATAACACAACACAACACAATATAACACAACACAATATAACACAACACAATATAACACAACGTAATATAACACAACACAATATAACACAACACAACACAACACAACACAACACAACACAAAACAACACAACACAAAACAACACAACACAATACAACACAACACAATATAACACAACACAACACAATATAACACAACACAACACAATATAACACAACACTAACACAACACAATATAACACAACGCAATATAACACAACGCAATATAACACAACACAACACAACACAATACAACACAACACAACACAATACAACACAACACAATATAACACAACACAACACAATATAACACAACACAACACAATATAACACAACACAATATAACACAACACAACACAACACAATACAACACAACACAACACAATACAACACAACACAATATAACACAACACAACACAATATAACACAACACAACACAATATAACACAACACTACACAATATAACACAACACAACACAACACAATACAACACAACACAACACAATACAACACAACACAATGTAACACAACACTACACAATATAACACAACACAACACAATATAACACAACACAACACAATATAACACAACACAACACAATATAACACAACACAATATAACACAACGTAATATAACACAACGCAATATAACACAACACAACACAACACAATACAACACAACACAACACAATACAACACAACACAATGTAACACAACACTACACAATATAACACAACACAACACAATATAACACAACAATATAACACAACACAACACAACACAACACAATATAACACAACACAATATAACACAACACAATATAACACAACACAAAACAAAAAACACAATACAACACAATACAACACAACACAATGTAACACAACACAACACAATATAACACAACACAACACAATATAACACAACACAACACAACACAACACAACACAACACAATATAACACAACACTACACAATATAACACAACACAATATAACACAACACAATATAACACAACGTAATATAACACAACGCAATATAACACAACACAACACAACACAATACAACACAACACAACACAATACAACACAACACAACACAAAATAACACAACACAACACAATATAACACAACACAACACAATACAACACAACACAATGTAACACAACACTACACAATATAACACAACAAAATATAACACAACGTAATATAACACAACGCAATATAACACAACACAACACAACACAATACAACACAACACAACACAATACAACACAACACAATGTAACACAACACTACACAATATAACAAAACACAACACAATATAACACAACACAACACAATATAACACAACACAATATAACACAACACAATATAACACAACGTAATATAACACAACGCAATATAACACAACACAACACAACACAATACAACACAACACAACACAATACAACACAACACAATATAACACAACACAACACAATATAACACAACACAACACAATATAACACAACACAACACAATATAACACAACACAATATAACACAACACAATACAACACAACGCAATATAACACAACGCAATATAACACAACACAACACAACACAATACAACACAACACAATGTAACACAACACTACACAATATAACACAACACAACACAATATAACACAACACAACACAATATAACACAACACAACATAACACAACACAATATAACACAACGTAATATAACACAACGCAATATAACACAACACAACACAACACAATACAACACAACACAACACAATACAACACAACACAATGTAACACAACACTACACAATATAACACAACACAACACAATATAACACAACACAATATAACACAACGTAATATAACACAACGCAATATAACACAACACAACACAACACAATACAACACAACACAACACAATACAACACAACACAATGTAACACAACACTACACAATATAACACAACACAATATAACACAACGTAATATAACACAACGCAATATAACACAACACAACACAACACAATACAACACAACACAACACAATACAACACAACACAATGTAACACAACACTACACAATATAACACAACACAACACAATATAACACAACACAACACAACACAACACAATACAACACAATACAACACAACACAATATAACACAACGTAATATAACACAACACAATATAACACAACACAACACAACACAATACAACACAACACAACACAATACAACACAACACAATGTAACACAACACTACACAATATAACACAACACAACACAATATAACACAACACAATATAACACAACACAATATAACACAACGTAATATAACACAACGCAATATAACACAACACAACACAACACAATACAACACAACACAACACAATACAACACAACACAATATAACACAACACAATATAACACAACGTAATATAACACAACGCAATATAACATAACACAACACAACACAATATAACACAACACAACACAATATAACACAACACTACACAATATAACACAACACAACACAATATAACACAACACAACACAACACAACACAACACAACACAATACAACACAACACAATATAACACAACACAATATAACACAACGTAATATAACACAACGCAATATAACACAACACAACACAACACAATACAACACAACACAACACAATACAACACAACACAATATAACACAACACAACACAATATAACACAACACAACACAATATAACACAACACAATATAACACAACACAATATAACACAACGTAATATAACACAACGCAATATAACACAACACAACACAACACAATACAACACAACACAACACAATATAACACAACACAACACAATATAACACAACACAACACAATATAACACAACACAATATAACACAACACAATATAACACAACGTAATATAACACAACGCAATATAACACAACACAACACAACACAATACAACACAACACAACACAATACAACACAACACTACACAATATAACACAACACAACACAATATAACACAACACAACACAATATAACACAACACAACACAACACAACACAACACAACACAACACAACACAACACAATATAACACAACACAATATAACACAACACAATATAACACAACGTAATATAACACAACGCAATATAACACAACACAACACAACACAACACAACACAACACAACACAACACAATATAACACAACACAACACAATACAACACAACACAACACAATATAACACAACACAACACAATATAACACAACACAATATAACACAACACAATATAACACAACGTAATATAACACAACGCAATATAACACAACACAACACAACACAACACAACACAACACAACATAACACAACACAACACAATATAACACAACACAACACAATATAACACAACACAATATAACACAACACAATATAACACAACACAACACAATATAACACAACGTAATATAACACAACGCAATATAACACAACACAACACAACACAATACAACACAACACAACACAATACAACACAACACAATGTAACACAACACAACACAATATAACACAACACAACACAATATAACACAACAAAATATAACACAACACAATATAACACAACAAAATATAACACAACGCAATATAACACAACACAACACAACACAATACAACACAACACAACACAATACAACACAACACAACACAATATAACACAACACAACACAATATAACACAACACAACACAATATAACACAACACAATATAACACAACGCAATATAACACAACACAACACAACACAACACAACACAACACAACACAATACAACACAACACAATGTAACACAACACAACACAACACAACACAACACAACACAACACAACACAATATAACACAACACAACACAATATAACACAACACAACACAATATAACACAACACAATATAACACAACACAATACAACACAACACAACACAACACAACACAACACAATACAACACAACACAACACAATACAACACAACACAATGTAACACAACACAACACAATATAACACAACACAACACAATATAACACAACACAACACAATATAACACAACACAATATAACACAACACAATATAACACAACGTAATATAACACAACACAATATAACACAACACAACACAACACAATACAACACAACACAACACAATACAACACAACACAATGTAACACAACACTACACAATATAACACAACACAACACAATATAACACAACACAACACAATATAACACAACACAACACAATATAACACAACACAATATAACACAACACAATACAACACAACACAACACAATACAACACAACACAATATAACACAACACAACACAATATAACACAACACAACACAACACAATACAACACAACGCAATATAACACAACGCAATATAACACAACACAACACAACACAATACAACACAACACAACACAATACAACACAACACAATGTAACACAACACTACACAATATAACACAACACAACACAACACAATACAACACAACACAACACAATATAACACAACACAACACAATATAACACAACACAACACAACACAACACAACACAACACAACACAACGCAATATAACACAACGCAATATAACACAACACAACACAACACAATACAACACAAAACAACACAATACAACACAACACAATATAACACAACACAACACAATATAACACAACACAACACAATATAACACAACACAATACAACACAACACAATATAACACAACGCAATATAACACAACACAACACAACACAATACAACACAACACAACACAATACAACACAACACAACACAATATAACACAACACAACACAATATAACACAACACAATATAACACAACACAATATAACACAACGCAATATAACACAACACAACACAACACAACACAACACAACACAACACAACACAACACAACACAACACAATATAACACAACACAACACAATATAACACAACACAACACAATATAACACAACACAACACAATATAACACAACACAACACAACACAACACAATACAACACAATACAACACAACACAATACAAAACAACACAACACAATACAACACAACACAACACAACACAACACAACACAACACAATATAACACAACACAATGTAACACAACACAATATAACACAACACAACACAACACAACGCAATATAACACAACACAATATAACACAACACAATATAACACAACACAACACAACACAATACAACACAACACAACACAATACAACACAACACAATGTAACACAACACTACACAATATAACACAACACAACACAATATAACACAACACAACACAACACAACACAACACAACACAATACAACACAACACAATGTAACACAACACTACACAATATAACACAACACAACACAATATAACACAACACAATACAACACAACACAATATAACACAACGTAATATAACACAACGCAATATAACACAACACAACACAACACAATAAAACACAACACAACACAATATAACACAACACAACACAATACAACACAACACAATGTAACACAACACTACACAATATAACACAACACAACACAATATAACACAACACAACACAATATAACACAACACAATATAACACAACACAATATAACACAACACAAAACAACACAACGCAAAAAAACACAACACAACACAATATAACACAACACAACACAATACAACACAACACAATGTAACACAACACTACACAATATAACACAACACAACACAATATAACACAACACAACACAATATAACACAACACAATATAACACAACACAATATAACACAACGCAATATAACACAACACAACACAACACAATACAACACAACACAACACAATACAACACAACACAATGTAACACAACACTACACAATATAACACAACACAACACAACACAATACAACACAACACAACACAATATAACACAACACAACACAATATAACACAACACAATATAACACAACGTAATATAACACAACGCAACATAACACAACACAACACAACACAATACAACACAACACAACACAATACAACACAACACAATGTAACACAACACTACACAATATAACACAACACAACACAATATAACACAACACAACACAATACAACACAACACAACACAACACAACACAATACAACACAACACAACACAATACAACACAACACAATGTAACACAACACTACACAATATAACACAACACAACACAATATAACACAACACAACACAACACAACACAACACAACACAATATAACACAACACAATATAACACAACGTAATATAACACAACGCAATATAACACAACACAACACAACACAATACAACACAACACAACACAATACAACACAACACAAACAATATAACACAACACAACACAATATAACACAACACAACACAATATAACACAACACAATATAACACAACACAATATAACACAACGTAATATAACACAACGCAATATAACACAACACAACACAACACAATACAACACAACACAACACAATACAACACAACACAATGTAACACAACACTACACAATATAACACAACACAACACAATATAACACAACACAACACAATACAACACAACACAATGTAACACAACACTACACAATATAACACAACAAAATATAACACAACACAATATAACACAACAAAATATAACACAATATAACACAACAAAATATAACACAACACAATATAACACAACACAATATAACACAACAAAATATAACACAACACAATATAACACAACACAACACCTCATAAGTCGACAGCACAGTGTGGGAGCTCTGCTCTACCTGCTCAGGCGGTTGGAATGTAACACGATCTCACACTGATCAAAGGTCAGGTAGCAGCTGTTCAGGTGAGACAGCGACGTTCCTCTGAGGAACAAACAGAACCTTCAAGAGTTCTCCTCTACAAACACAATCAGTCACAATAGATCCAGGTGTCATCGAACTCACCTGGAGGTCAACTCCTTGTTCCACCACTCCAACACAACTGCAACACAACTCCAACACAAACAGCTCCCAGGAAACAGGAAGCATTCCTCTTCCCGTCTCACACAAAGCCTGGAACGCCTTTATGCAAATCAAGTAGGGCATCAGCGCACACACACACACACACACACACACACACACACACACACACACACACACACACACACACACACACACACACACACACACACTCTTGGTTGTCCATCGAATCCGATGATGACGTCCATTTCTGTCCCTCTTTGCCCTCTGTTTTGTTTGTTGGTTAGTTCTCTCTCTCTTTTTACAGGTCTAGAAGCAGATCCTTTGTACTCTTCTCTTCCCCTGTCCCCCCCCCCCCCATCTTTCTGTATCTTTCACCTTCATTTCCATTTCTGTGTCTGTTGGGATTAAAATGAAACCATAAAAACAGTTCTAATAAAGATTTTGTCTAAGAATATATATCAGGTGGGGCATTATAGCAGCAGCTGTAATGCCATGATAGTAAATCTATAAGGCTTGTTTTGGCATTCAGACAATTCTGATTGCTATACTGTCAGACAGGACATGGGAAAAAAACACGGATTGCCCATGGTCAGGTTTTGTGTTTTGCTGGAATCGATTTGAGAACTCAGACCTCATGAGGACCTGAGTATCTATGATCCAATGCTAGATGGCGGGCCAACCCCACTAGAAGAACCTACTGGAACCCTGTGACCAATCTGGTTACAGATCTCCACATGATATTTTCTTTTTCTTTTAATTGAGCTCAGATATACCACAAACTCTTACACATTTTTGGGGGTTTCATTTTATTTTTATACCTGTTCAAAAGCACTCCATTTTTGTATTGTTAATTGTGTACAGTTTTAATTATATCATATAATATATATCATATTAAATATACATTGTTTTATACAAATGATGTATGTTTCATGTTGTTTCACATGCTAGGCTCCCTAATGAATTTAGAATTCTTCTGATTTCATCCAATTAGTCCTATTATTTCCCATAAAGGTCATTACAGACAGTTAGCACCTCTAAACGAGTGCTACATTAACACAATTAAATCATTATTAATGTACTAAGATTACAATAAAAAATGAATAAATCAATAAAATCAGGTACATTTATTAATCAAGTTTTAAAGACGGGACATTTGATATACACACATGGACAAAAATGTTAGTACCCTTCGGTCAATGAAAGAAAAACTCACAATGGTCACAGAAATAACTTGAATCTGACAAAGTACTAATAAATAAAAATTATATGAAAATGTCACTGCTGCACCCCGCTTGGCCCTCCGGGACCTGTCGGCTGCTTCTGGAGACCCACAGACCAGCCATGTCCTGTAGGCCTCCTTCTTCAGCTTGACAGCTCCCCTAACCTCTGGTGTCCACCATCGAGTACGGGGGTTACCGCCATGACTGGCACCAGCAACCTTGCGACCACAGCTAGCAACAGCTGTCTCAACAATTTCAGATAGGAACAAGGCCCATTCGGACTTACAGTTTTTGCCCATTGCTTGAACACTATAGACACATGCTTAGACCAAAGTAACAAAACCTGAAGCTTTTGTGCAATACCTTAAACACAGTGTAACCATTCCTTAAACAAAAGTGCTGCTTTGCACTTTAGTTCCATTTCTGCAACACACTTGCTCCTGCACACTACACACTATTTCGTGCATAAGACACTTCGTTCATAAATGAAATCTCATGGTACCATTGGGACAACACATCTCTTCCAAATACAAAACACACTGAGTGACTGAAAACACCTAGACACACACCTGAAAACACTCACTTACAAAACTCAACACCAATCAGCCAGACATAAATAGGCCTCAGTTCAGTCATTTTCAGAACTTTGCAAGCATGGAGGCAGAAAGAGCAAGAGGTAGAGGAAGACAAGCTTAGCAGGAGAAAATATCGCTTGTGATGTTGACGAGATCATGTGGCCAGACCCAAACAGACGGCGAGATTCATAATCCCACTCACGCACAATTGCCTAGTTTTTCCTTTATTTACAGTAGTGTGTTTTTTGTTACTGCATGTACAGTACTGTACTATAAAGTATACTATAGTACTGCGATGTGCAGTATTGAGTTGATATTGTTTTTAACCGTTCAGTACTTTCATTTTTGATTGTTGGGGAAACCTTTGTTGTGAACAAAAACAGTGTTCCACTGAGCTTCACAGAAAGCTAACTGATGAACAGAATAAAAACAGTGAAAATGAAAGACTGCATTGTTTTATATAAAGTACTAGTGTGTTGCTTCCAATCTAAAAGTGTATTCACATGATGCAAGTGTGTATCATTTTGTCGTCAGAGTTTCATTTTGACAAAGGAATGTTAAGTTTTGATAGCAGAGTTTAGGTTTTGATAGTCGAGTTTCAATTTGACACAGGTGTGAATGGTATATTTCCCAGTGTTGTGTTATGTTTACTTGTGTGTAGAGTTTTGGCACAATGAGCCAAGTTTTGCAAAATGTGTTCAAGCAATGGGCAAAAACTGTAATGTCCCCCACAGACAGCTCCGCTCCGCTATTTACTCAAGTGTCCAAAACATACGGTCTTAGGTCAGATGATACAACTACAAAGTTAATCATCAACCTGTAACCTAGGCTTCTCTGGTACCAGGTATACCAGTGGGCATCCTTATGTTTGATCATAGTGTTCATTATGGCCAAACTGCGACTTGCAAAGAAGTCCAACAATAACAGAACACCACTTGAGTTCAGATGGGGCAGGCTGTTCCTCCCAATCACGCCCCTCCAGGTCACGCTGTCATTGCCCACGTGAGCATTGAAGTCCCCCAGCAGGACTATGGAGTCCCCAGTCAGAGTGCCATCCAGCACTTGTCCCAGGGACTCCAAAAAGTGCAGGTATTCTGAACTGCTATTTGGTGCATAAGCACACACAACAGTCAGGACCCGTTCCCCGACCTGAAGGTGCAGGGAAGCTACCCTTTCATCCCCCGGAAAACCCCCCAATAGAATCACCTGGGTACAGGATGATTTATCTAGTGATTTTAAAATTATTTTGTCAATCTAATTTTCTTTTTTAAATTTCTACTTGATTCTGAGTGTGGATCAGGTAACAGACCAAGGCGGGAGCTAAGGAAGTCTGATCCCTGGATGTTAAAACTGTTTTTTTGTTGTTGTTATGATGTTAAAACTGGTTATTGGGCCATGGAACATTCCCTCTCTGGTGGGGAAGGAGCTGTAATTTGAGCAGTACCAGCTAGGTATAGTCAGACTCACCTCAACTTATAGTGTTGGCTCTGGAACCCAAGTTCTAGAGATGGACTCTATTCTGTGCTGGAGTTGCTCCAGGTGAGAGGTGGAGAGGGCTAGAGTGGCTTTTGGTTAGCCACAAAACTCTCAGCCTGTCTGTTGGGGTCAGGGGATGAAAGGGTAGCTTCCATACACCTTCGGCTCAGCACCAAATAACAGTTTAGATTACCCAGCCTTTTTGGAGTCCCTGGAACAAGAGCTAGATGGTGCTCCGACTGAGGACTCCCTGCTGGGGGACTTCACCAGCCTCCCGTAAAAGGAAACCCACTAAGGGGCGTTCCAGGAGCCCCCAGCCCAGCATACCATCGCCACCCCCGACACAGGCCAGCTTCTGGCCAGGCCACCCTGGCACACAGGGGCCCACACCCAGCAAGGGGCTGACATGCATAAAAGATTTTACCCCTGGCAAAACCAGCAGCCCGCTACCCCGCAGCACAAACCAGGATCCCCGGACCCCACCTCAGTGAGCAGGGCCGTACCCCTACCCAGGACCTGGCCACAATCCCAGGGCCCCCTGCAGACACCAGGCCCACCTGACTCTCTGAGGACAGAAGCGGTGAGGGAGGCACCTCCACCACTGCTCTCCTCCCATCCTTGGGTGTATTGGTGGTGAGTGTCTGTATGTATGCTAATGCAGGCTAGTGAGTGGAAGTGTCTATGACTAATGTGAATGAAAATAATGGGAGGTCAGTCACTTGTAAATAGCAGAAACCCCCCTATCCGCTCCCACCCCCACCAACCCCAGTCTGGACATTTCTACTGGTGACAAAACCCAGACATGGATAAGCAAACGCTAAGGTGAGATAGAAGTTCTGGGTTTCACTCTCTGTGTTTGAGTCTGGTTAGCACCACGGTTACAGGGCTGCTGGATGGTGAAGCTTTATGGTTGACTACTGAAAAGACTTTCATGTTGGTGTGGGTGAGGAGAGAGCCCAGTTCACGGCTCTTCACCTTGCAAGTCAGCACCTGAAGCAGCTCCTGTCGAAAGCCCTGGCTGACCATGCAGTAGAGTAGAAAGTTGGTGGTGGAGTTGAGGTTCTGGAGCATGTTGGCCACGTCTCCGGCCACATTAATGGGAATGCTGTAGTCATTCCTGTCGAAGCTTTCGTGGTTGTGTTTGGTCCTCAGAATGCAGTATGTGATAAAGCGAGGCAGGCTAAGCACTACAAAGGTCACGGAGACGGTGCCCAGAAGCAGAATGGTTCTTTTCAGCGTGCTTCTGGTGCTTCTTCCAAACACGACTCGTTGCTCCTCCTTTGTAAAGAGGTTGCTGACACGGCACAGATGGTAGCCGATCAGATAGTTAAAGATGATGACCAGCACAATGGGGATTCCTCCTGAGAGGAAGGTAGCTATCCAGACTATGATGGTGGAGTAGGCGTGGTTACTGTATCGACACCTGGACAGTGTCACGTTCTCCCCATTAATGATTTGGTTCACAGGTGTGACAGTGTTGATCCAGCCCATTGGTATAGACACTAGGTGGGACACCAACACAACAGCCATGCAGGTCATTTTCGTGATCTTCACCTGGGAAAAGTGCAGTTTGGCAGTCGTGCTGCTCAGAACGAGGTAGCGCTCGATGGTGAACACCACCACAATCCAGGAGGAGCTATACAGGGATCCATACTGCAGAAATCCCAGAATACCGCACCATGGGTAGGAGTGCCAAAACGGCTGCGGCATCAAAAAGGTCAGTGTTAGGTCAATCAGGATGACCCACACCAGGTAGAAGGTGTCCACAACAGCCAGACAGCTCAAGTAAATGATGGCAGTGTTTGACATCCCACATTTACGGAAACATATCATGTAGAACGTGAAGAGGTTTGCTGGAAGGAGGAGAAACAATAAGCAGAAAGTTGACTTATTAGCCTCGGCCGACAGGACTTTCTGAATGAGGTTATCTCTGGTTGTAGCATCATCTTGTTCTGACTATAACATCAGAGATGAAAGTGTTTTCATGCACTTTTCCATGTATTCTGTTTTAGTTTCCACCAATCAGGCAGGTAGAACGTTTGTTTCCATACAGTGATTCCATACAAGTTTAATTTGAGTGTTTTTACACTATTTTATTAATGTAACCATCAGCACTACTCTTGTAAGAACCATTGGCTGTTAAAAAATGTTTTATTGAGTAAATAAGGCAGGATCAAATGGGAAATTACAGTATGTAGGCTTTACTGTCAAAAATGGAAATGTTCATGTTTCTGTAGAAACTGACAATTAGCTCACTGGCTGGCTGATTGACTGACTGACTGACGATTGACTGATAATTGGTTGATAGTCAGTCAGTCAGTCAGTTAACCAACCATCAGTCTTTTAGTCAATTATCGTTCATTCACTCATTCATAGACTTCTAAATCAATCTGAGTTAACATAATTTGATACACAAGTTCTGATCAAATCTAAAAACAAATGTCAAAGACAAAACAAACCTGGAATACCCAGAATGCAAAGTAACGGGTAGTAGATCTTCTGAAAAGTGACAAATGCTGTGACCCCAGATCCATTCATGATTGAGTCTCGCTTTACCTGCAAAACAAAAGGACAGCAAAATAAAGTCAAGCAGCAGTGAGGAGTATGTTGAAGTGAAGAGGTTTTGGAACAGAATTCAACCATTTCTGGCTCTTTTTGGACTTCAAACTTCCAGGATTTTATAGTGTTTTCACTTTCTGAGATGTTTGAAACCATTAGCACAAACCTGTTTTCTGTTTAAACCATTCTTGAACATTTGCCTTAAAGGGTCCTCTGCATCATTCTGACGTGGCTTCTGTTGTTATTACAGTAAGGAGCACATCCTCCAGTGACATCACTCATAGAGGGCATACAGGTGAAACTTGAAAAATTTCAATATTGTGCAAAAGTTCATTTATTTCAGCGTTCACATCACTGCAGACGCTGCCCCAATCTGCCTGTCAATCTCCCGCTCCCACCTTCCCTCACTCGTAAACAAGACCCCGAGATACTTAAACTCCTCCACTTGAGTCTCTTGACCCTACCTCCGGTTTTTATGGCGGGTTGTACAACAGCCCTGTTCCTGCCTCCCCCTGGGAGCAGATGTTACAACAGATAGGCTCGACCCGACCCGGTTGGGGCTGTGTGTTTTAACAGGTAATATAGTGTTCTAACTATAGAGGTTTATGTTTATTCATTTACTAAGAAGTCATATAGTATTCTGTGGAACACACTCCAACCCCACCCCGGTCTTCCAGGGTATTAAGTAGGGTTACACGATGTCATTCCAGACCCCTATCTGTTTGCTCCTGTTTTTACCATAGCAGCTTATCGCTGCACCACACTAGAAAGAGATTAAATGAGACCAACCTGGTGCCTGTAGGACCTCTATGCTTTAAAGGTTCCATATAAAATGCATCCCAGCAGATTAGGGCTCAACCAGGTCCAGTCTCTGGAGGAGGGATCTAACTGGTCCGGTCTCTGAGGAGGGATATTGTTCTTACCCCACCAGGTCTGGTCTCTGGAGGAGGGATCTGGTTCTGGCTCCAAAGCATCACAAAGTCATCATGAATAGGAGGCTGGTGTAGGCTAAATAGGCCCCATTGATCTTTGAAAAACAGAGTCTACAGGCAGAGGTTGGATGAGTGGAGGATGTTTGACCAGATGGTGTTTTCCAGGTATAGATTAGACTGAGAGGTGATCTTTGATCCTGTTCTGTGGACTCTTGGTTTGCTCACCTTCCACCACTATAGCTCACCCGAGTTCCCAGTCCAGTGCAAACTCGGCAGAGAAACAATGATACATGTTTATACTCCTAACTTCATATTTGTGTTCAGCGAATCAGCGTTGAGCCCGAACCTCTCTTCCTCACTTCCCCTCCAAAGCAGAGAGACATTGTAAAATTCATAGAGTTTCACCAAATCTTAGTTGCCATGATGACTAAGGGTTTGTGGTGTTGAAATGAGTCTTAATATCATCTGTTCAGATCAGAATGAATAAAGATAACCCCAGTTAATGACAATATGAGGCTACTCAAGGGTCTACTCCAGAGTAGAATAGACCCTTGCTAGGGTGATGGAGGGGGCATGAGAGTTTCTCCAGCCAATCAACACGTGTTTTGTGGATTTGGAGAAGGCATTCTTTGAGGAGCGCTCCAGGAGTATGGGATGATGTCCTGTTGAAGGGCATTCAGTCCCTCTACTAGAAAAACACTATGGTCTGCATGACCAGTAGTAGGTTGAACCTGTTCCTGGTGAGGGCTGGACTTCACCTGGGCTGCCTTTTAATGATGTGGTCCTCCTAGTTCATGACCTTCAGATTTTGCTGGGGAGGTTCACAGCTGAATGTGAAGTGACTGGGATGAGGATGCACCTTCAAATCTGAGACCATGGATCTCTACCAGAAAAGGGTGGCTTGACTTTGGGTCGGTGGAGATGTCCGTGTATGGGTTGCCTATGTATGGTGCACATTCACATCCAAACCCCAAACATTTACAATTACTGACCACACACATCCCAATTATAAATAAGGAAATGTCTTGGAAAGAGTGAAAAATGTTTATTGTTTTGTTCTGAACATTAAATGCCAAATCACTGAAAAAAAATGAAGAAATATAAAAAAAACATAAAAATGAAACTACAAAGGTGGGGAAGTTAGGAACAAAACAGAGAAATGGGATTCTGTGTTGGATTTATTTCACTTCACGTGTTCAACCTCCTGAAAATGATCCAACAGCTTTCCTTAACCAACACCCCAAATAACTGCTAAAGAGCTAAAAGCTAACTGTAGAAAAGTAAAAGTACAGCAGAAAAACAGACTCCAGGCCCTCCATCCTGGTCCTGGTACTGGTTCAGGTTCTGGTTTTGCTGGAGGTTTCTTCCTGTTCAAAGAAAGTTTTCCTTCCCGCTGTCGCCTTTCTGCTTTGCTGCTCAGAATGATGATTACATTAAAGAAACGCTTCAATACAATCAACTGGTTCCTTTATAACAAGACAATCTGACTAGTAATCATTTTATAAAGATTCTAATTTGATTTAAAATGAATCACATTTACTGTAATCAGTTGTTCTGACTCTGGACCTAAAGGATCTGGATCTGTTGTTTGAGGAGACCTGATGTGACCTGGAGCTGGTCCAGCACTGGCTGCAGTAGCAGGTGGAGGATGTAAAGGGGGAGCTGGTTTAGAGATGGAGCAGAAGACCACTATCCGAACCAAAACCAAGCATCTCTTCTCTAAAGAATCCCTTCAAATCAGATCATTTTTCTAAGAAAACACAGAGTTTTATAATAAATGAACCCTGTTTATGTTTCAGTCATGTTAGAAGAAAATACTCCATCAGTTTGAGCACGGACAAATTCCTTCTGAGAGTTTGTGATTCACATGTGACTGAAGTTGTAAACAAAAGGGAGTGGCCTAACGGTGTGTGTGTGTGTGTGTGTGTGCGTGCGTGTGTGTGCGTGTGGAGGCGGGGCTGCATTGTTTGTCTCTGAAGAAAAAGTGAACAATCAGAAAGGAAACTATGAAGAACTGAGGAGTTTCTTCTGCGTTGGTGCTGAGGCCTCTAGGTCTAGCTCTGTTTCGTGCAGGCCCCGCCCCCTCCATCTCTGTTTGAAGAGTACAGAGGTGGTGTGTGTGTGTGCGTGTGTGTGTGGTGGGGTGGGGGTTGAGGAAGCTGAGGAAAAAGGCAAGGCTGCTTCAGATTGCTCCATGAACTGTTTCTTCTGTCTGATACAGCACTTCATGATCCAGACCCAGTCCTGGTCAGGGTTTAAGTCCAGGTCTTGGTTGTCTCTGCCCTGACCCCAGAGCGGCGTGGGTTCAAAGGTTATCCCCAGGCTGGTACTGAGGCTCAGTAGCTGTGAAGTAGTCCTCCAAGAAGGCGTTCAGGTACTCGAACGTGGGTCTCTCCTCTGCCTCCTTCTTCCAGCACTGCAGCATCAACTCGTGCAGCGAGACGGGGCAGTCCTGCGGACACGGCATCCTGTAACCTCGCTCCACCTGCTCCAGCACCTCACGGTTGTTCATGCCTTCAACACAGACACACACACACACACACACACACACACACACACACACACACACACACACACACACACACACACAGGAGGTGAGTCAGTGTTCTGTTCTTGTATCAGATGTGAATGAGCAATAATAATAATGACTACCTCAGATTCTCACAACCAGCAAACCACCTGTTCATTACATTAAAGTGCCCATGACTCGATATTTAAATACATTTATATTAAACAGGTGTAATCTTTGATGCCTCTAGATCAGCGTTGCACCATTATAACTCAAAATACGCTGTAATTATTTCCTAACGAGCAACTCAGAGATCAGAAGAAAGCGCCGCCTTCCGGTTCTGCTGGGTTTCTCCTTATTTGGCAGCCTGACACTTCTGCTGCAGTAGGGGGCAGTGGCGTCGCGTGAAAGAGAAATGAAACTGAAACTAAACACTACACGGTCTATGGGCAATGGCGGCAGCACTGCCTCACTCCAGTTGTTGTGAATGTGCATGTGGGCGGAGAATTTACCATATAAGCAAGTCCGGATCACTATGACCTCATAGCGGGCTGGAGTGAAAAAGTGGGGGGGGCTGGAGGGGGGGGGTAGTTGCTGCTGTCAGAACCGTCTGAGCTCATTGGCGGTTGATAATAATAGTAATAATAATAATAATTTATCCTTTATTGATCCCCTTGGGAAAATTCATTTCTGCATTTGACCCATCCTCATTGTTCGAGGAGCAGTATAAAGCAGTATAAAAGCTGCATAAAGTTATCAGATGAATTTGGTCCAATCAAACATTTTTAACACTAAAACAAATTAATCTGTCAGGACTGCAGCTGTTTTCTAAGGCTCACTCTGTTTTAATAGTTTGACTGTAGAAACCTTCTCATCTCCTGACAGTAAAGGATTACATTTAGTTTACAGGTGACCTGATTAAAGCATTTCAAACTGATTTTTTTCACCTGTCAAAAAGTGATTGTAGCATCCAGTTTATCTGTAATGGATTAAATCTGCCTTATTTCATTCTCCATGTTACATCATGCAGGACTCTGTCATCATGTTTTTAGTAGTAAAACTTTTGGGTGTATTTAAACATTAGTAATAAAGGACAACCTGATAAAGTCATTGACAGATCAATGTGTTTTTAGTGTTGATATTGTTTGATTTGTTAAATGTTAAGTCATCAGTTATGCTGAGAAACACAGCTGTGACGTGCGCTCTCATTATGACGACATGCGCGATCATCTGCTCCTCACCGGACTGACAGGTGATCAGAATAACGGGACCTTCAGCCAAAGAGAGGAGACTGGAGACAAAACCCAGTGAGCCTCTCAGACCGTTAAAACCAGTGATGCTGAGGGGGTTTACTCCAACTTTTTCTTTTCTTTTTTGCCAAATGTGTGTCACGCAGGAACAAAGCGACATGATGATGACCCAACCCAGTGTCCGTGGGCCCGCTGATCTGGCTTTATGGACCGGGCAGATCAAAGTATGAATTTAAAAATGTCGGGATCTTGCTGTTCCACCAGGAAACAGAGCCAGTCCAGGACTGGTTCTCCTGACCGGTGGCAGCGGGGCCGCGACCGCTTGTCTCCCCCTCCTACTCGCCGGACCAAGTCTGAACCACAGACCAGGTTCAGGTCGGGGGAGGAGGCGAGCCAGTGCCGAGCGGGCCGCGGCGTCTCACAGCGCGCCGCGCGTCTCCCCAAAGCGCACAGCCTGGACCAGGTCCAAGTCTTGGATTTGCTGCGTGGTCTGACTCCAAACAGAACCGGAGTCTGCCATTTGGTGATGGCTGGCACAGACGCGTGATGATGGAATATTATTAGCAGATAATTAGTTTTCAAAAAATATTTTTTAAACCAACAGGTGAATTTGAATAATTTCCCGCGGCACACCTGACGATCTCTCACGGCACACTAATGTGCCGCGGAACAGCGGTTGAAAAACACTGGGTTAGAAGACATGGAGTCAGTCAGTCTTTTTAAAATGATAAGTCATGTAAAGGTGAGTAGTCTGACGTAGACCTTTGACTCAGCTCTCCTCCCTTACTGTGGTCTTCTTGTAATGACTGAAACGGAATTTTAACCACATCAGTTGATGTTGCTATGTGTGTCTCCTGAACCAGGTCTGTGCTCCTTGTCACCTACCACCTCCTCACCTGGGTAGGGCACTCGGCCCTTGGTGACCAGCTCCGTCAACAAAATGCCGAAGGACCACACGTCGGACTTGATGGTGAACCTGCCGTACAGCGCGGCCTCGGGGGCGGTCCATTTGATGGGGAACTTTGCGCCTGAGGGTAATAGCAGGATGACATCAGAAATAAAACACCTG
This sequence comes from Callopanchax toddi, assembly GCA_006937965.1. NCBI lineage: Eukaryota > Metazoa > Chordata > Actinopteri > Cyprinodontiformes > Nothobranchiidae > Callopanchax > Callopanchax toddi. Next base: position 379,086 of record SSNR01000393.1, read on the forward strand.
CTCATTCATTCCTAACAGCTGAGCTAGAGAACCCGGGATTTGATTTCAGAAAATAATGAGGTAAGGCTGTTAAGTTGGTCAACATACAGTCTTGTTCCTCCATGGACAAACGCATGGAAAAACAATGGACCTTTGCTTAGAGCTCATGAACTATGCTGCTGATCGCTTAGCCGTCATAACCTGCAGATTTGTGTTTTAATAAAAGAACATTGAACTGACAACTACAGATTGTCTCTGCAGCATCAACTTTATCATGTGTGATGATAGCTTACCTGACTAGTCATTTGAAAACATTAAATCCCTGTGCGTGCATGTGCATGTGTGCGTGTGAGCCACAGCTTACCTTGCCGAGCCGTGTACTCGTTGTCCTCAATTAGCCTGGCCAGGCCAAAGTCTGCGATCTTGCATACCAGGTTGTCCCCCACCAGGATGTTGGCGGATCGCAGGTCTCTGTGGATGTAGTTCATCCTCTCGATGTAGGCCATGCCTGCTGCCACCTGGAGCACAGAGCACTGAGTCAAACCTGCTGCAGGAATCGGCTCAGTCAGGACCTGATGAAGGTCTGGATCCCACAACGCCAGCAGGGTATAAACCTGTTAGAACTGAGTCTCACGTTAACATTAGGTACGAGTTACTCTAAAGTCCAAATCAAAAACGCTTTA
>SSNR01000393.1:379757-402528 GCA_006937965.1 Callopanchax toddi
CTCAGATTCTCACAACCAGCAAACCACCTGTTCATTACATTAAAGTGCCCATGACTCGATATTTAAATACATTTATATTAAACAGGTGTAATCTTTGATGCCTCTAGATCAGCGTTGCACCATTATAACTCAAAATACGCTGTAATTATTTCCTAACGAGCAACTCAGAGATCAGAAGAAAGCGCCGCCTTCCGGTTCTGCTGGGTTTCTCCTTATTTGGCAGCCTGACACTTCTGCTGCAGTAGGGGGCAGTGGCGTCGCGTGAAAGAGAAATGAAACTGAAACTAAACACTACACGGTCTATGGGCAATGGCGGCAGCACTGCCTCACTCCAGTTGTTGTGAATGTGCATGTGGGCGGAGAATTTACCATATAAGCAAGTCCGGATCACTATGACCTCATAGCGGGCTGGAGTGAAAAAGTGGGGGGGGCTGGAGGGGGGGGGTAGTTGCTGCTGTCAGAACCGTCTGAGCTCATTGGCGGTTGATAATAATAGTAATAATAATAATAATTTATCCTTTATTGATCCCCTTGGGAAAATTCATTTCTGCATTTGACCCATCCTCATTGTTCGAGGAGCAGTATAAAGCAGTATAAAAGCTGCATAAAGTTATCAGATGAATTTGGTCCAATCAAACATTTTTAACACTAAAACAAATTAATCTGTCAGGACTGCAGCTGTTTTCTAAGGCTCACTCTGTTTTAATAGTTTGACTGTAGAAACCTTCTCATCTCCTGACAGTAAAGGATTACATTTAGTTTACAGGTGACCTGATTAAAGCATTTCAAACTGATTTTTTTCACCTGTCAAAAAGTGATTGTAGCATCCAGTTTATCTGTAATGGATTAAATCTGCCTTATTTCATTCTCCATGTTACATCATGCAGGACTCTGTCATCATGTTTTTAGTAGTAAAACTTTTGGGTGTATTTAAACATTAGTAATAAAGGACAACCTGATAAAGTCATTGACAGATCAATGTGTTTTTAGTGTTGATATTGTTTGATTTGTTAAATGTTAAGTCATCAGTTATGCTGAGAAACACAGCTGTGACGTGCGCTCTCATTATGACGACATGCGCGATCATCTGCTCCTCACCGGACTGACAGGTGATCAGAATAACGGGACCTTCAGCCAAAGAGAGGAGACTGGAGACAAAACCCAGTGAGCCTCTCAGACCGTTAAAACCAGTGATGCTGAGGGGGTTTACTCCAACTTTTTCTTTTCTTTTTTGCCAAATGTGTGTCACGCAGGAACAAAGCGACATGATGATGACCCAACCCAGTGTCCGTGGGCCCGCTGATCTGGCTTTATGGACCGGGCAGATCAAAGTATGAATTTAAAAATGTCGGGATCTTGCTGTTCCACCAGGAAACAGAGCCAGTCCAGGACTGGTTCTCCTGACCGGTGGCAGCGGGGCCGCGACCGCTTGTCTCCCCCTCCTACTCGCCGGACCAAGTCTGAACCACAGACCAGGTTCAGGTCGGGGGAGGAGGCGAGCCAGTGCCGAGCGGGCCGCGGCGTCTCACAGCGCGCCGCGCGTCTCCCCAAAGCGCACAGCCTGGACCAGGTCCAAGTCTTGGATTTGCTGCGTGGTCTGACTCCAAACAGAACCGGAGTCTGCCATTTGGTGATGGCTGGCACAGACGCGTGATGATGGAATATTATTAGCAGATAATTAGTTTTCAAAAAATATTTTTTAAACCAACAGGTGAATTTGAATAATTTCCCGCGGCACACCTGACGATCTCTCACGGCACACTAATGTGCCGCGGAACAGCGGTTGAAAAACACTGGGTTAGAAGACATGGAGTCAGTCAGTCTTTTTAAAATGATAAGTCATGTAAAGGTGAGTAGTCTGACGTAGACCTTTGACTCAGCTCTCCTCCCTTACTGTGGTCTTCTTGTAATGACTGAAACGGAATTTTAACCACATCAGTTGATGTTGCTATGTGTGTCTCCTGAACCAGGTCTGTGCTCCTTGTCACCTACCACCTCCTCACCTGGGTAGGGCACTCGGCCCTTGGTGACCAGCTCCGTCAACAAAATGCCGAAGGACCACACGTCGGACTTGATGGTGAACCTGCCGTACAGCGCGGCCTCGGGGGCGGTCCATTTGATGGGGAACTTTGCGCCTGAGGGTAATAGCAGGATGACATCAGAAATAAAACACCTGCTCATTCATTCCTAACAGCTGAGCTAGAGAACCCGGGATTTGATTTCAGAAAATAATGAGGTAAGGCTGTTAAGTTGGTCAACATACAGTCTTGTTCCTCCATGGACAAACGCATGGAAAAACAATGGACCTTTGCTTAGAGCTCATGAACTATGCTGCTGATCGCTTAGCCGTCATAACCTGCAGATTTGTGTTTTAATAAAAGAACATTGAACTGACAACTACAGATTGTCTCTGCAGCATCAACTTTATCATGTGTGATGATAGCTTACCTGACTAGTCATTTGAAAACATTAAATCCCTGTGCGTGCATGTGCATGTGTGCGTGTGAGCCACAGCTTACCTTGCCGAGCCGTGTACTCGTTGTCCTCAATTAGCCTGGCCAGGCCAAAGTCTGCGATCTTGCATACCAGGTTGTCCCCCACCAGGATGTTGGCGGATCGCAGGTCTCTGTGGATGTAGTTCATCCTCTCGATGTAGGCCATGCCTGCTGCCACCTGGAGCACAGAGCACTGAGTCAAACCTGCTGCAGGAATCGGCTCAGTCAGGACCTGATGAAGGTCTGGATCCCACAACGCCAGCAGGGTATAAACCTGTTAGAACTGAGTCTCACGTTAACATTAGGTACGAGTTACTCTAAAGTCCAAATCAAAAACGCTTTAGGATGAACGAAGGTGGAAAAAAAACGAACAGAATGTGTTCAAATGCAGTCAGGATGGGCAATACAGTAATGTACAATTTACAAGATAGTATACCCATTACTACATACCATAATCTGTGCGATATATCCTACAGGTTATGTACCATTTATGATACTTTGTACTGCTTATCATACATAGTACCGGTTGTGGTGTATTTGTGGCCACAGAGGCCCCCCCCCCCCGTGTCTTTTGCTCAGGTATGTCTGTATGTACGCCATCAATCCCCATTGGGCCCCTGGGGGTAGGCAAGGCTGAGGGAAAGTTTGCTTTATCCTCAGAGGTGTAGTGAAGGGGGTTGCTGCCATGTTTGCAGATAGTTATTAACAGTTAATAATCACCAGGAGGCTACCTTAAGATTCAGCAGGAGAGGGTGAGATTGAACTCACCTGTGGTAAAGTCCTTTTTGTTCACCTGACCTGCCACCTTTGTGGTCAGGTGTGTGAGTTTTGCCATGAAAGTGGCACAGGTTTGTGTTTTTAGGGCTTTATCCTATTTATCTTGGTATGAGTGCGTTAAGTCTCACTGACTCCATATTTTTTACTCCATGTGTTCAGTCCAGCTGATTTATACGTTCTGTCTGTGTGACGCTGAGCTGAACTGGATCTCACGCTGTACCTGAGCTGCCAAGTCCACCAGGTTGGGCAGCTTCAGCGCCCGTCCCTCTTCGTCCTTCAAAAAGTCTAGAAGGCTTCCTGCAGCAAACACAAGCACAAGTCTGCTGTCAGCTGACCCCACCAACAAGCTGTGGTGGACTCACAGGGAATATTAGCCTTTCTGATCAATTATGAAGAGATCCAAAGAGTCACCAATCACTTCAATCACATATAAAGCCTACAAACACAATAATATTCATGTCTCCATTTCTCCAGACCAAACATCTGACTGCTACATAGCAGTAACTTTAGTAGTAGTAGTAATTGTAGAAGTAGTAGTAACCTCAGGTCATCTCCATTCCACTAACTGTGAGACTACTAGCACCAACTGGCTGGAGCTCTGTTGAATTAGATCAGGTATTTTAAAGGGGGTGAATATTTAAGCAGTCACTTATTTTATGGTACATATTTTTATTTAGGAAGTGATGTGTGTGAGACTCCACCCACCTTTGCTCATGTACTCTGTGACGATGTAAATTGGCTCCTCTGACACGACAGCATAAAGCTGCACCAGCTTGTCATGGCGGAGTTTCTTCATGATCTGGGCCTCCTCCAGGAATGACTCGGGGGACATTGTCCCCGGCTTCAGCGTCTTCACCGCAACCTTGGTGGTCCCGTTCCATGTCCCTGGGTGCATAGAGCCCAAATTACCCAGAAGCACTGGGGTGAACCTGACCCAAAGTTTGAGGGGGAGTCAGGTACTGAGGGTACAGTAGAGGTGGGTTTGGTACTGGGGGGTGGGGGGATGTCAGGGGTTTCTGAAGGGGGTAGTAGGGTACTGAGGGGATAGTCAGGTATTGATGGGTTTGGTCAGGTACTGGAGGGTCAGGTACTGAATGGGAATCAGGATCTGAGGGGTGAGTCGGGTAATGGGAGGGTGGGGTGAGGTTTAGGTACAGAGGGGAGAGTCAAGCTTTAAAAGAACAACATGCAACACAGAAGGAGACCAAGATCCTGGGTGAGGATCTGATCCTGAGTGAGGACTAGGCCCTGGGGGGAGATCAGGACCTGGGTGAGGATTATATACTGGATAAAGAGAAGGTTCTGGGTAGGACTCAGGACCTGGGTGAGGATCAGGTCCTTGTTGAGGATCAGATACTAGGTAAGAATCAGGTCCCGGGTGAGGATTAGATCCTGGGCAAGAATCTGGCATGGGTGAGGATCCGACTTTGTATGAGGATCAGGTCTAGAATGAAGAACTGATCCTGGGTAGGAATCAGGTCCTGGGTGAGGAACAGGACCTGAGTGAAGATCAGATCCTGGGTGAGGACTTGATTTTGGGTGAGAATCTGGTCTTGGGTGATGATCTGACCTTGGATAAGGGTCGGGTTCTTGGAGAGGATCTGACCATGGATGAGGATCAGGTCCTGGGTGAGGATCAGATCCTGGGTGAGGATCAGGACCTGTGTGAGGATCAGGACCTGTGTGAGGATCACATCTCGGATAAGGATCTGGTCCTGGATGAGGATCAGGTCTTGAGTGAGGATCTGATCCTAGGTGAGGATCAGGATCTGAGTGAGGGTCAGGTCTTTGTTGAGGATCTGGTCCTGGGTGGGACTCAGATCTCAGGTAAGGATCAGGTCCTGGGTAAGGATCTGGTTCTGGGTGGGGATCAGGACATGGGTGAGGATCTGACCTTAGGTAAGGATCAGGAGATGGATGAGGGTCTGACCCTGGGCAAGAATCCTGTCCTGAGTGAGCATCTGACCTTGGCTGAGGATCAAGTCCTGGGTGAAGATTAGGACCTCACAATGAGAATCAGATATTGGGATGAGGATCTGGTCCTGGGTGGGGAACAGAACCTGGGTGACATTAAGGTTCTTGCTGAGGATCAGATAATTAGTGAGGATCAGGTAGTGGGTGAGGATCCAGTCCTGAGTAGGGATCAGGACCTGGGTGCGGATCAGGTCCTGGGTGAAGTTATGATCCTGGGTGAGGATTACGTTCTGGGTGAGGATCTGTTCCTGGGTGACGATCGGGCCCTGGGTAAGTATCATGTCCTGGCTCAGGATGTGATCCTGAATGAGGACCAGGTCCTGGGTGAGGGTCTGATCCTTGGTGAGGATCAGGTCCTGGGGGCGAGGATCTGGTCTCATTCTGTGATTTATTCATGCAAGGGGACTAACAGAAGCAGAAGGAGGCAGAGACGGTCACATGGTGAGGTAGAGAGGATCTCCTGATTAGATGGAGTATTTTGAGGAACCTCTGAGAGATGAGAGAACCAAGTTCAACACTGACCCAGAACCCAGAACCCCCACAAGCACTTTGTAGACACCCTGCAGATAATCAGGACAATTCTGATTTCTCCTGAAACACTCAGACATCAAAGGGTCTTCTGGGTCATTGTGACGTGGCTTCCATCACTTATTCTATCATAGATGTGACCATAGTTCAAGGGAAAACAAGTTGTTCATTGATTGAGAGATCAGGGTTCAATCCCAGGTCATTGAGTATCCTGAAGCAGTGTCTCTTTTGATCTGACTACCCATGGACAGAGGACTATTTTCTGTTTCTAGAGACTCCTCCTCCTTTGAGTGATGTCACAAGTGGGTGTGGTCCTTACTGTAGATAAATAACTGATAGAATGGCCCTTCAGAATGACCCTGATGACCCTTAGGGAAGTGTTTGTTCCGTTATTTTATCAGACGGCTGTCTTGTCAGACTCACTTGTTCAGATATTCATTTCAAAAACAAAAAAATTATTGTGAGGGATAAATTTAGCTGTTTTGTGCCCTATTATGATTTTTCGTTCTCGCAGAGTCAAACAGCAGATGAAACACCTTTCATGAGCCAAACTGCTGCAACACACTGCAACAGGATAAAATAAGTACACCCTACTTTAAAATCAAAGGATGTTTTCTTGGATTTTCTTACCGTAAAACACTTCAGCAAAACATCCTGTGCCCAGCTTAACTTCCATCTGCAGGGCGTCTCTGCTGATCTCCCAGGCATCATGACTCAAGCCCACAGTGTCAGGGATGTAGTTCACACACACGCCCGTTAAATTAAAGCACAAACCATCCGCACTCTCTATGGAGGGAAGGGGAGGCAAGGCACAAAGGGTTAACTACCGGGGAGGGCATGCACCAAGGCCACCATGGAAGGGGCCATCTTTTTTGTGAGAGCAGAGTCTCCTGAAACATGGGATGTTTATTAGATCATTTTTAAGGAAGATGTTACACCTCAAGAGGATTTCTGAGATATTACCGAGCATATGACCAAATGTTGCTCATAATTTGGAGTTTGTCTGGTGTCTCTGTCTCGGCTAGTGGCCCCCCTGTCCATGTGGCCTTGATTCCAAAGGCGACTGGATCCATACCCATCCAGACCTCCCCAAACTGCCCATTCCCGAGGCGTTTTATGAGCTGCAGGGACTCCCGTGGGATCTCCCACACATCTTTGGTTTTCATGGACAGGTCGGCAAGCCGGGGCATCCCCTTGTGGCAGGGAACCACCAAGCGACAGCAGAGACCAGCAGCTCGGTCTGCAAATGCCATACAGCAACACACAGAGAAAAGCACAGACGTACTGAGAGTTAGCAAAAAAGGTCAAAGGACAGTTAAGGAAGGTGCAACTAAAACAATGAGGAGTGGAGAAAAAGCAAAATTGAAATGAAGGACTTATATTTAGGACCTCCATGAGAACACGGAGGCTGTTTCCAGGTCAGAGAATGAGATACTTATAAGGAGAACTTATTCTACCATAAAACACAAGCTGAAGACAAACAAAGACATGTGAAGAAAAGAAAATCCCTCATGAGACAAAAAATCTTTCATTCTTGGAATCTAAAAACTTTAGTTGACAATTTCTTTGTGATGTACAAAGAAAACCAGGTCATTGGTTCTAGCTCATTTGGACCATCTAACCCTAACAATAATGACTGTCACTTATAATGGGTAAAATAAGAATTGAACACATTCTTTAAGTAAACGTATCACTGATATAGGTTCTACTGAATTCTCTCTAGATGTTGAAATCAACACATCCTCCACACATGTAAAGAAATCACACCATGAATGTCCACATTCAATTATTTGTCATAAAATGGAACGATTCAGGAAAAAATAGTTGAACACATGAAGAAAGGAAGGTGTAGGAATGCCTGGAAAGTCCTGATACCAGCTGGAATCAATAACAAAATAAAATGACCAAAACACAAATATTGTAAAACTCTTACAATCACCAACATGGATCTCCTTCACATCATAGCTCCAAACACCAAATCCATCAGTTGCTAGAAACAGGCATTTCCAGCTGTATAATTCCAGTGTTTCTCTGAAGCTGTTATCCATGGTAACATTCATAGTTCCTTTTCTGAATTGGACGGATAAACAGAGCTGGTACAGGATCCCTTCTCCTCCTTCAGCCATCATGGGTTAAAAAAAATACACAGATAGCTGTCGGTAGCTAACGAATCTCTGGGTTTAGTTCAGAAATTTCTGCCATTCAGGCTAAAATGGGGCCTTATCCAATCACAGGACACGTTCATGTCAACACCAACATCAGGCCTGTTAGAGGGCGTTGGCCACGCAGACTCAAGAACTGATTGGCTATCGCAACTGACTGTCTCTGTTCACTTACAGAACCAGTCGGAGGCGCCTTCAGATCTGCTACAACACAGGAGACACTTCCTGTCCACAGCTAGAACACCCTACAGCGACTTGATGAAGAAACATAAAGGAGTTACTGAAACATCTGATTTTCCTCTGGGACAAATTGGATAATTGAGTTGATTGATTGAAATCTGGTTAACTTTAGTTATAAATTGATTGATTCCTCATGCTCAGTCCTTTTTCCCTGAGTCATTCTATTTTATTACATAACCTAATGTGGACATGGATGGTTTAAATCGTTTCCATGTGTGGAGGATGGGTCGTTACCCACTGTATGTAAAAAAAACATGATACACAAGTCTAGGGCGTGTGCATCTGTGTTGGGTTCAAAAGTCAATATTAACAACTGGTTTCCAACCAAACAAAACATCTGACTCTCTCTGCAGGAAGCTCTGGTGTTTGTGGATCATCGATCAGACCGGTGGAGTAGAGTCGAGCTTCCGTCAGTACACACACACACGCACGTGCACACACACACATGCAGATACACAGATGAGATGTTTGCTCTTAGCAGTAAAGACCAGATAAAGACCTGCGTTGATCCTGAAAACTGGTCTCACCTGGACCACCTGCTGCTATCAGCGCCACTCGGTGTTCAGTCCAGTCATAAAACCCGTCAATATGTGGACCGGTGCCACACCCAACACAGAATAACACACGCCTAAAACCTGAGATAAATCAGCATCTTTCCTACAAAGGTTTCTAAGTCATGTGACCAACTTCCTGCTGTTTCCATGGTTACTGGGTAGCTGGTGATAAGGACCTGCCCTTCAGATCTGACCCTTGATGTTTGGATTAGTTTTCTTTATAAACATTTGTACTTATTAATGTTAAAAAAGCAATAACATGTTACTTTTGTCATACTTTCTTTTGTGAAGTTTTTTCTGTAAAGGGTTCAGTCTTAGGCAGCATGCAGTCACCAGACATGGTGACTTGTGTTTAATCCTAAGCCTAAACCTGACTCTAATGTTAAAGAATTCCGGCAGCAGGAAGGTCAGAGAAAAGCAGGAAGCTGCACAAGCACCAGCCCTGAGAAGAGCTGGGTTAGTGAGGTCTCCTAGCCAGACGTCATCTGAAGGATAGTAAAGTGCAGAAGGATGGTTAGTGTGCACCACGATACAAACACATTCAGAGAATTCAGTGTGTTGATGTTTAAAAATCAATACGTCAATGTGTTAAATGTAGCGTGTTATGGAAACCCTCCATGTCACAGCGACAGGGAACCAGCAGAGAGTCAGGTCTCCATCTTCATCCCTGCTTTATTATGATATAAAATCAGAGCCGACTTCCCAGAAGAATGAGAACAGGCCTTACTACAGCATGTCGGCCATGTTTGTTTATAAACTGCCTTTTCAAAGTATGTGAAAAAAAAAACCGTGGCAGCAACTTTCAGTGAGCTTGACTCCCTACTGGACATGGCCGCAGAGAATCACCCTCAGGACAAACTTAGAACTTTAGTCATAAATCTGATTCACTTCAGTCAGAAATCTGGTTTACTTCACCTCTACAGGGTGGCTGGGCTCAGCTTTAGAGATCGGGTGAGGAGCTCAAACATTCGTGAGAGACTCAGAGTAGAACTGCTGCTCCTCCATGTCAAGAGGAGCCATCTGAGGTCTTTTGGGCATGACCTTCTGGAAGGAGAACTCAGTGTCAATCCATGATATGCTGGAGGGATTATATCTCTAGGCTGGGATAAGTAGTTGGAGAGAGGACAGTCTGGACTTCCTGCTGGGGCTGCTGCCCCCATGACATGGACCCGATTTAGTGGAGGACAAGGAGGATGAGTACGATCTTGTAGTTATTTTACAGCCTAAGTACCCAAGTCAATCAAACAACTTATTGACAAAAACTGAGTTACAGTGTGAGTGTCACTTCATGGCTCTGGTGGTTTACCTGAGTAGTGCTGAACCAGCTGCTGCAGCGTATCAAACTGGGCCCTGGTGGTGATGTAATATCCTCCGCTGTCCAACTTGCGGATCTTATAGTGCTTGACATGATCACCTTTAACATCATCCCAGTCCCGTATAGACAAGGAGAAGGCTCCTGGATTAAAAAACATCAAAGGTGGTGAAATACACTTCCAATCCAATCCAATCCAGTCCAGTCCAGTTCAATCCAACCCAACAAAACCCAGTTGATCCAGTTTAGTCCTGTCCAATCCAATCAGATTTAGTCCAGTCCAATGTAATCTAATCCAGTACATCCAGTTCAGTTCAGTCCAATCCAGTTCAATCCAATCCAAAACAATCCAGTTCAGTCAAGTCAAATCCAGTCCATTCCAGTTCAATCCAATCCAATCCAATCCAATCCAATCCAATCCAATCCAATCCAATCCAATTCAATCCAATCCAATCCAATCCAATCCAATCCAACCCAGCCCAATCCAATCCAATCCAATTTAGTCCAGTCCAATCCAATCCAGTCCAGTCCAGTCAAGTCCAGTCCAGTCCAGTCTAGTCTAGTCTAGTCTAGTCTAGTCCAGTCCAGTCCAGTCTAGTCCAGTCCAGTCCAGTCCAGTCCAATCCAGCTCAATCCACTTTATTTTTAAAGAACATTTAAAACAAAAGGTTTGCAACCAAAGTGCTGAACAGTACTGTACAATTAAAAATAGACCCAGAGGCAGCAGAAAGAGGGGATAAAGTTTTCATCAAAGTCACAGTTTTCACCCAATAACAATAAATATTGTTTGCCCAGACTAAATATCTGATTGCACAAAGCATAAATTTCACTACAACTTCAACAACATGTGTGTCACTATCTAGGTAAAGAGTCCTACCCTTGGTGGTTTCACTCTCTCGGATGAGATAGGTCCCTCGAGGGTTGCCAGTGCCCAGCAGCTGTCTCTCTGCATCTTTACGGCCAAGTTTACCAAAGTACCAGCTGAAGGAACACAAAGGACAGGCCAGCTGTAACATCATAACATGTGCTCCTATATTCAAAGGTTTTCTGAGCCTGCGAGGCATCAGCTACTTCCAAACCCTCTGATAGCATACCCAAATCCTGTAAATGCAACAATATTGCTTCTGTTTGTTGACGTTGGTACAAATTGTTTTTTGCTCAGTATGCAAAGCTGTTTTCCACAAGTCATCTTCCTTAATCACAGAAAACAAGATTTCATCTGCTCAGGATTCTGTTGACTGACACCTGGTTGGTGAGGGGAGCTGGTCCTTGTGTGGGGGCTTTTTGAAAAAGACAGATGTGTAAAAACATAACCTGCAACCACAAATGATGTGCAATCCCTCTGAATTTGGTGAAGCCCTTAAATGACTCCTAACATCTAATGCTTATGAATGCAGTCTACAGGATGAATCATTTTATAGCTACAGAAACTCTGCAGCAAAATTACAGAACGGTACATGTTGCTAGGACTGCTAGGACCATCTGTGTAATTTTACTAGAATCAGAACCATCCTGACCCAGAATCCTCAGAGAAACTTGTCCATCATTCATTACTACCAGACCTGATTCCTGCAGTTCTCTGGCAGCAGCATCTGGACGTTTAGAACATCCTGATCATAGTGAACTGCAGGAATTGAGCTCTGATGAGTCAGGAGGAGAGGTCAGGTTTCTACAGTTTCAGCATCACTTCACTGGCTCCCTGGAAAATCCAGAACTGAATTTAAAGCTGAGCTTCTAACTTCTAAAGCTTTCAAAGATCAGGCTCCATCTTTTATTAGAGATTTTCTTCATCCAGATGTGTCCATCACAGCGTTTGGCTCTAAGACTGCTGGTTTAATTCCTAGAGTTTCTAAAAGTGGAATGGCAGGCAGAGCTTTCAGTTCTCAGCTCCTCTCTGGAGGAACCAGCTTCTAGTTTCCATCAGTTAGCTTGGGTTATGGTGACTCATCTGTTTAATATAGTGTTCCAACTGAAAAGGTTAACAGGTTTTACATACCTGAGAATTAGTTGCTAATTTGTCACTTAGCAGAACTGCACAGAAGGGCCTGAGTGCATGGCAGCCCCCGCCTCTGTCAGAGTGTCCAAGGGCAGCTGAGACTACTACAACGTAGTTTATCACCACCAGTGTGTGAATGTGAGTGTGAATGGGTGAGTGACTGTTCGTGTTGTACAGCGCTTTGGGGAGTGTTCAGCACTCTAGAAAGCGCTCTATAAATACAAGCCATTTTACCATTTTTTAGTTACTATCTACTGCTGGGAAAGTGTCTGAAACCCATCTGCAATTTGGATAAAAAGTACAAACACTTAAAAAGTCAACAAACTAACTAAAATAGATCAACATTTTCAATATAAAACAAAACAAAAAATTAGAAAGCAGAAAAATGCAAAATAAATATTTGAATTGAATAGATGGGTAATAACTAAACATAAAAAACTAATATTTAAAAGTTAAAAAGTATAAATATGCAAAAAGAATAAACTAAATAAGTAGATTTAGTAACTCAAAGTAGATAAAGTAGCTTCAATTTTTAATACTATATAAAATATTGTACAATTTTATAAGAAAAGAAAGACAGAAAGTGTTTAATGTTTAATAAAGTAAACCAGACTAAATCTAACAGAGGAAACCTGTTTGTAAAAATAAAAATACAATAAAACACACACACACGCACACACACACGCACGCACGCACACACACACAGAACTCACTCTTCAGCCTGGATAGAGTCCACTGGAGCCACATAGTTACTGGGAATGTAGCCGCTGCCCCCGGTGGTGAGTGAGCGAGCGTCCCACCAGTCACCTTCACTGAAAACAACACAAGAAAGAAACAACAGAGGTTAAAACACCTGATGCTCAGAGCCAGAAACAAACATCGTCTTCAGGTTGTCCAGGTGTCACCAACAGATCTGCATCCTCTGGCCTCCTGTATGAAGAAACCTGGCTTTTACTATTTAAATGAGTCCAGTATCAGGTGTTGTGGTGTTTCTGTTACTGTTTACTCTGAGACCAGACAACTTCCTACTCTGCTTCATTTCTCCTGCTGCTCTAATCACATTCACAGAGAATGGAGGGTGGGGGCGGGGCTACTCGGTCATGATCTTTAGACTAATTAACTTCAAACCAATTCTGGCCTTAAAGACACCAGATGGAGCATTCGTACGTCATCTGCTATTTCCTGTCCTATCAAATCAAATCCAATCAAACTTGATTTACTGGTAAATATCAAAGATGTTATTCAATGAAAGGTAACTGTTAAATTTGGATAAAAACATGTCTGCTGTCCCCTGGTGGAGGATTTACAGCTAGAAAGTGTCCATTTTAATCCATTATTACTGTATTATTGATATATAAATACATAATTTAAAAAACTCAAAATAATATTGTTGCTATATGAATATTGCATTACTTTACTTTTCACACACCTCATCCAATAATGTATATGAGCATCTAGGATGGGTTAATGATTTATTATTAGCTAAGTTTAGTTGTAGGTGTTGAATGAAATCCTTCAGTAAAATACTGTAATCACCAACAGGTGTTTGATGGCACTAAAGTTTACAGAAAACATTTTGGTTCACAGAGTTCACAATATACAGAGACTGCATTTACTAATCAACACCAGCAGGTGGCAGAGTTGTGTTACTAAGTGGTGATAAAAGGACTTGTTTCAAAAATCAAGCACTAGATCTGTTTAGGATAAACACCAGAGTGACGTCCCAGAATCCTCCACTGCTCCAGCAGGACAGGAACTCATCATCTGGGTGAGTTCAGGTCAATGGTGCCACTTCCTGTTTTAGACGAGAGTCTGAGGAAACCAGTCTCAGACTGTGGGCTAGTTCCACTACCACTACCCCCCACCCCACCCACCCCCACCCCAAGAAAATACAACAACGAAAAAAGCACGCTCTGTTTACTTTACATTGGTTTAATGCATATCTAAGCTTTACAAATGTATGGCTTTTTTCAAATGGACGACTCCTCTGCTGCACCAAACCACCTACTAGAGTACTGTAGCCCCCCCACCCCCCTACTTACGTGCTGTTGAGGATTTGGAACCGCTCTCCTTTCCTAAAGCTCAGGTCGTCTTCTGTCCTCGCCTCGTAGTCGTAGAGCGCCACGAAGAGGGTGATGCCTACAGGAGGGATGAAAAACCAAACAACTCTCAGGAACCAATCAGGACCAGGACTGAAGTAGGTACCGGGAATTGGTATCGTATCAATTCAAATGTGAAAGGTACCCATCCCTACTTGCTGCCAATAAAATTCAACGTGTTATACCTTTAAACTGACGCTAGCCTTCACATTTGTAAATGATGGATTCACCTGTCCTCAGAGACCTTGTGGTTCATAAAAGTCACAGTATTGCTTTCAGAACTTTGAAACTAACTAACTAAACTAAGCTAACATGATGGCTGATGAGTTCCTTTGTGATGTTCTCACCTGTTCCTCCACGTGTCCTCAGGGTTCCAGTGTGAGAAGAATTACTGACCCCTCCAAACACAGTCACCCCCTGTCCCACTGGAGTGTGGAAGTTGTTGTAGTTCGGAATGGTGGTGACCCCAAAGTTGGGGTAGTGCTGTGGAGTGGGGTCAGCCCCGTAGCGGTACCCGGCCCCCTGGGAGATGCTGGCATCAGGGTCCTCTGTGAGTTTGGTTGACTCTTTATCCTTGCATTGCACACAGCCCATTATCTAGTATCTGTTCAGGACACGACACAAAGGAGATGGGACGTTAGGTCGGTGCCTATTGGCTGGTTTACTGATCAAATTAAAAACAAAACCTGTTCATGTGTGGAGACTTTAAGAGCATCCTGCTGGACAGAGAGCATTATGGGATGTATAGTTTAGGTTTATTCCCCTGATCAACAAACCAACCAGGATCACATCACATAGAGCTTCAGTCATTGATCACATATTCACTAATAAAAAGGATGATGTCATCAGAAGTGGGATACTGACAGATATAGTGACCATTTACCTGTTTCTGCAATAACATTCGATAAAACAAAATATCACTATAAACTATAAAAGAGAGCAGTCCGTTAAAGCCCTGGAATCACTAAATAAAGATCTTAATAAAGAAGAGGTTTATTTCAGTGATGTCATCGCTGCATTTATGTCTTTTAAGAAAATACTGATTAAATCGTTTAAAAATAATTGTAAATTAATCAAAATTACTGGTAAAAAGGAAAACCAACAATGGACGGATGGATGGCAACCAAGGGAATCAAAAAGAATCATCTGTACATGAGTTTCTGAAAATCCCAGACAAAAGGAGTAGAAGGTAAATATAAAAAATATATTAATAATATTAGGAAACAGAAAAGATTGCATATGGTGAACGACTGAATAAGAACAGATCATAGATCAGATAGTAGTTTTCAAAAAGATAAATGTTCTATAAAGTGTTTTTAGACTGAATACTAATGGGCTGCATGATGGGGCAATTGGTTGGTAGCACAGTAGGAAGTCACAGGTTTGAATCCCTTGAATTCTGTGTGGAGTTAGCATGTTCTCCTCATGCATGTGTGGGTTTCCTCTGGGTACTCCGGTTTGCCCCACAGATCACAACATGCTCTATAGGTTAATAATTGAACGTCACTTTGGATCAAAGCGCCTGCCAAATAAATCAACATAATTCTGGCTGCAGGTTGCATTCTCAGATGAATGCTTTTGGAGTCAGCATGATCTCCCCGTGCATGTTTTAAATGAATACTTCAATTTCCTCTCATGGACCAAAAACATGTATGTTAGGTTACCTGGGGACTAAACTGTTCTTAGGTGTGCGTGAAAGCATGAACAGTTATGAGCCCTGTTTGTATGTGTGTGTCCCTGTGATGGGCTGGTGTCCTGTCCAGCGTGTCCTCCACCTCTCACCCAGTAACTGTGGGAGGCAGACAGCAGCTCCCTGTGACCTTCACTGGTTGAAGTGGTTAATGGATGGATGGAATTATTGAATTGATCTTTAGTTAGGCCCTGACATGCACGTGCACGAAAGTGTGCACAGATCTGACAGCAGAGAGGAGAGAGCAGCTTTTACTAGATGAGGTCAAGTGTATGTTAAGTGGTATTTGTTCTGTGGAGTAGCTTTGGGGGTGCATGAGTATCAAGCATCCCTAAAATCTTTTGAGTTTTTATTGGACAACAGTTCAGCCAGAAGCACAAAGGAGGGGTTTGATGTGAGCAGACAGTTGACCTTCTGTTCTTCTGTTAATAATGCAGCTGTGTCCAAAGCCTGACCTTGCAGAACCACTCTCTCTATTCCCTGGATGGAGAACCAAGACAACATGCTGCCCTTATTCCCTTTCCTCAGTTACCTCCTTCACTACAACAAGCAGGAAGCATTGACTAAAATACAGCTTTTACTCCATGATGTAGAATTTCTACATAATCTAATGTGACATTACCTGAATAAATAAAAGTTAAAAAAAAAGATTCTGTGTGGTTCATCTACACAGCACCAATATTAAAACACATTCATTATTTTGCGTGTAATTAAAGGCAAATCACAGACTTTGAAGTGTAAAAAAATATAAAAATACTAAAAAAAAAAACATAAAAGGAGAGGTGACCCAAGAGTGTGAGAAAGAAAATACATGCGCATTTCATTTTGTGGGTGATGCTACTTTCCTGTACACATGCAAATGCAAAAGAAATTTGCAAAACTCTGCTGACAGATCGCTAACAGCTAAGTCAGCATCATCACTCAGACTGCCGGCAGGATGTGGTTAAAAGTCTCAGAAACACCTCCAGGAGTGAAAAGTTTCCATTCATATGGCAGCTATTGTTTCAAAGAGAAATAAAAAAATATGGTTCACTTCTAAAAATCTGAAAATAAATACATAATCTTTCACATGGAGGATTGGAATGTCTCACAGCAGGTCAGACATTTAACCTAAAAACAACCTGAGGAGGCCAACATGGAGTCAAACTGGTGTCAAACTGGAATAGGACTGGACTCAAACTAGAGTCAAACTGGAATCAAACTATGGCGCTTTCACATCTGGGTCGGCTCGGCCTGGTCCTGGTAGGGTCAGACCAACCCTGCATGGCCAGGTTGTGATCACACAGCCTTCTCAGCAACACAAAAGTAACCAAGCATGGGTGTTTCTCACTGCGTCGTCCAGTTCGCGCTGGATTTATTCCTCTGCCAGCAAGTACAGGAACGTTGTAACTTCTCTGTTGCTCCATGGCAGATTCTTTGAAGAATAATTCTGAGAACACATCTTCCATGGTTCAAATCTCTTGGAAAAATGCAAGGAATTGACAATAGGCGGAAGTTTTCGGTTTTGGAGCTATCCTGTGACATCACACACCACCAGGCCAATGAGGTTTGCACTGTAGGTAGGCATGAGACTTCAGCCAGCCAATCAGATTGCAGTGGGTCTGTTGGGTCAGCACAAGTCGGACCACTGAGGAGTAGGTCTGAAAAAAAGGGTCTGCTCAACCCGGGAAACGCATGTGACCCAGGTGTGAAACATTTACCCTACCCGGACAGACCGAGCCCACCCAGATGTGAAAGCACCATAATGGTCTTACTGGTGCTGATATAAAGTAGTTTTGAAGAAGTAGCAGACCCCAACCCCCTCTGTCCTTTGATAGTTGCTGGGTTTTGAACTGGATACAGGGTCTTTGTCCTTGCCATATAAATCTCAAAATGCTTTTTTTCCCATTCATTGAAATATAGTTTCAGAATGTTTATGGGGAGTGTTTGGAATAAGTATAAGTATCTGGGTAATACATTCATTTTTATAGTTTCAATTCTTGCGCTCATGCTAAGATATGGAATGAGATTCCATCTAAGATCTTTCCTAATTTCATTGTAAAAGGAATTATTTTTCTCCAATAGTTTTGATAAATCTTTATGTAACAATACCCCCACATTTTTAAAAAATTCTGTCTTCCATTTACTTGGGTAAGTAGGTAGGTAGTTCCATGCCAACATTCTAGTAAATTTAGACACCTTTTCATAATATCGTTGTAAATTATAAAGCATATTTTTTTCTATTTCAACAATTTTTTTCCCCAGTGAGCAGCCGGCTGCAGGTCCATGTTGACACAGGAACAAAGCTAAAGGAGTGTGTGTGTGAGTTCAGCGTGGTGTGTGTGTGTGTGTCGTACCTCAGGGTTTCTGTGTATCAGATCTTTATTTCCTCCACACTGCTCTGAGCAGCGCTCCAACACAAACCCTGTGGGACAGAAATCCTGAGTTATTCTCTTTAATAAAACATGGAACTCGGCCAGCAGCTGTCAGTTATGTTTCTGTAGGAGAACGGAACACGTAATCTACTCCCAGAATGCTTTGAGGCAGCACAGAGGAACTGACTGTGTGGATCAGACTGAATGTAGAGAGAGGAGGAGTGGATTTGTCCATCCACCTATAAAAACTCCTTTACTGTATAAACCCAGAGGAGGAGAAGATGTAGCATCTCATTATTTCTGTTTCTTCATTCTGTCAGGTTCTTCTGTAGAAACCTTCTCATTAGTTCACCTGACAATAAATGATTGACTTTTGTTTACAGGTGATTAAAAGCATTAGAGTGTCAGCCCCTTTGAGTGATGTCACTGGTGGGTGCTGTTCTTAATTTAAATACCTGATAGAACGTCACTCCAGAATACTGTGATGCTTTTAAAACTTAGGATGGAACATAGAATGTAAAACTGAAACCATCAGAGGCGTACACATAGCTTCCAGCTCTCTGGCTGACAGCAGCCACACGGTGGAGTCACTACAACCGGAGGAACAGAGCGCCTCCCAGCTGACCTTTGTTCACTGAAAATGTGCCATCACTGCTGCCAAACACGTTCAAAACCATTAGCCTTTAATTTGACTTTAAAGCTCAGCCCAGCTAATCTTATTGAATCTGTCTGTGTAGATTTAGTGAGCGCTGGATGGGATGCTGCAGCAGAAACCTGCACAGAGAACAGCTGCTGTCGGCGCTGCCCCTGGTTGAGGTCAACTCCTCACACAAGAGCTTCCTGCCACTGGGTGAACGGAGCACCATCAATAACAGAAGAAGAACTGTTGGACAGATACAAAGGAAATGAAAGAAAGAAAGAAAATGAGCACAACAGGAAGTGAGTAGGCAGATTGTCAGGTCTAACATTCTTCAGTCGATGCTGAAGTGTCTACGAATGACTTCAACCACCTGTGACCTTCATCTGCATGAGATCAGGTTTTGAGACCCTTCTTTTAATAAAACATGTTTCTGTGCTTCTATCTGATAATAAAGGCAGATTGTGTTAATGAGGTGAAATAATCTGAGACTCAAGTCAAATCACTGATCAAGGCGTGACACAGCAGCACATTCCAACAGCAACAGATCCATTTCACTGTCCTAAAGCATGGAATGCTGCGTTTGATGTCACCACAGACATGTGAGCATCAAGGGTCTGACCCTCAGTACTCCGGTAGAAAAGTCTTAATTTGACTTGTGCAAAGAGTAAAGTTACATTGTTAGATTAGAAAACCAGGATTAGACCAGGATGACCAGTAATAAACCAGGAAGACCAGTATTAGACTAGGAAGACCAGGATTAGACTAGGATTAGACCAGGAAGAGATGAGGAAGACCAAGATTAAAACAAGATTAGACCAGGATTAACCTGGAAGATGACGATACACCAGAAAGACCAAGATTAGACAAGGAAGATCAAGATTAGAATAAGATTAGAACAAGATTAGACCAGGAAGACAAGGACTAGACCAGGAAGACCAAGATTAGAATAAGATTTAACCAGGGTTAGACCAGAAAAACCAGGATTAGACTAGGAAGAGACCAGGAAGACCCAGATTAGATTAGAAAAACCAGGATTAGAACAAAAAGACCAGAACTAGACCATAAAACCAGGATTAGACCAGGAAGGTCAAGATTTGACCAAGATTAGACCAGGAAGACCAGGATCAGACCAGGAAGAGACCAGGATTAGACCAGGAAGACCAGGATCAGACCAGGAAGACCAGGATCAGACCAGGATTAGACCAGGAAGACCAGGATTAGACCAGGAAGACCAGGATCAGACCAGGAAGACCAGGATCAGACCAGGATTAGACCAGGAAGACCAGGATTAGACCAGGAAGACCAGGATCAGACCAGGATTAGACAAGGAAGACCAGGATTAGACCAGGAAGACCAGGAAGACCAGGATCAGACCAGGATTAGACCATGAAGATCAGGAAGACCAGGATCAGACCAGGAGAAAAGTAGATCTTTCATTCCCTGATTTTAGCAGGTCTTTGTGACATGATCAGATTTAGTTGATAGTCGGGGTTTAATGATACCTAAAACTCACTAGACAAGATTTGAATCAAAATTTCAAATTTTCAAAGATCAAACTAGTAAGTAAGTAAGTAAGTAAAGTTTATTTATATAGCGCCTTTCACAGATATACATCACAAAGTGCTTTACAATATAAACAAAAAAAACAAAACAAAACAAAACAGAGAAAACATTGAAAATAAAAAACAAAACAGAGATTTGGGGGTACCAGATACAATATTTGGGCAAGATTTGTGGTACCTTCAGGGGATCTACATTGTAAATTATGAGATAAAGTGGGACATTGGCTTATGTAAGGAACTAAAGTCTTGGGCAGAAATATTGGGGCAACTTCAATACAATATTTGGGCCAAAAATAAAGATGGGAGCCAGATACAATATTTGGGGTACCATCAGGGGACCTACATTGTAAATTATGAGTTAAAAAGGGACATTTACTTGGGCTTGGGCGAAGAGAAATATTGGGGCAAACTTCAAGATTTGAGGTAACTATTGATGCATCTTTTTCTTCCCTGTCTCTCTCCTCCTATACGTCCATGTGTCTCTCAGTGATCTTTCGGTCCTTTGCTTCTCAGCTCTCCTGCTGTTATTCAGTCTCTGCTCTTTTCTCCCTATTTTCTTTTCTCTCTTCTTGTTAAAAAAGATGGAATCAGTTCAGTTAAACTTCACTAAAACCTTAAAGGATTTGATGATTAATAGAAAATAAATGCAAAGTTAAGAAAAGCTTTTCTTTTTATATAATAAAACTGTTTAATATACTGTGTTATATATAGATTGTTTTCAGAAGAACACACCTGTCTCTGTTTCTCTAGCTTTTGTCTCCATTTCTCCTCTCCTGTCTCTTCCCTCCTCCTCTCCATCTGTTGAATGGCCAGTCTCCTCAAAGTCTGGATCAAAATCTGTCTTTCACTTCAGAGAAATCCTCCTCTGTCTCTGGTTTAATTTCAGAGCCCTCTTCATCCTGTCATAAAAACTGGACCAGAACCTCTTTGAGGTCAGTCACCTACTCCTTGTGCTCTGAGTAAAAGGAGTGCAAGGCAAACATCAAGCTATAAATATGGCGTCTGTGTGAAGACAACACGGGGGTTAAATAATCCGATCATGAGGGCTGACGAGATAGCAGTTATCTCAACGACAAATACCAGGATGTTTTTATGTTAACATGTCATCACACCCGTAGTTGATAGTGATGGATGAATTCTGTGACAGACTGGAACCATCAGAGTGCAGAAAGCTGGGGTCCTAGCTAAAGCCCCCTGCTGGAAATAACCTCACCTTCAGAGAGCTGGGTGACTACTTCCTGTCTGGCATGTACAGTATAGAATGAAGCTCACCCTCAGCCTTTCAAAATGTGTTGTAGGATCAGTTGTGTTAATATAATCAGCTTCTATGCATCTTTCCCCCTAAACATGTGATGCATGCTAAAGCTATTACATGCTCCCATGAGCCCCAGCGGCTGTGACTTAACTGACAGATCACCACTTCAGCAGGCTTCCAGCTCTGAGCAACAGGCCGACCAGCACAAAGCTGCTGAGGAGGGGATTAAAACAGACAATTATCCTCAGTGCACACAAGGCCCGCCGTACTCTGTCAGTCTGAGGTGACATGACACCACCAGGATTTACACAGTCAGTAGAACCGAGGGGCTCAGAACCAGGGCTTAAGGTTAGTACTCATTTTACTACCAGCAGAGGGGAAGTGCTGCTTGTTGAAGTACCAGAAAGCACGGCAGCGACTGGGTCTGTGGGAACTCATTTAATGGGACAAGCGTTGAACGCATCACAGAGGGAATCACTTCAACAATTTAGGACTAAACATCAACCCACATTTACCTCCTTCCTTACTGTGTGAGCAGACACCTTTTACTGTTGTCACTTTCATGTCACATCTTGTCTCAAAAGGATGAGAACATCTTTAAATCAACAGATGAAGTACTAAAACACCATTGTCTCATCTTACACCACCCAGTGTCCAGAACGCTTTATACAGAGGTCCCAATAAGATGAGACAACATGTTAATCCACTGGTGACATCACTCAAAGTGGGCTGAGTCTCCAGAAACAGGAAGTAGTCCTCTGACCAGAGCAATACTTATGATTAGTCATATCAGGTAAGACACTGCTGCAGATCAGTGACAAATCAACAGCAAGTTTTCAGGAATTTAAAACAGCTCTAAAAAATCACACTGACTGTTAGCTAACCTCTACAGTTAGAACACTATATTACAGCTAACCTCTACAGTTAGAACTCTATATTACCTGTTAGCTAACCTCTACAGTTAGAACTCTATATTACCTGTTAGCTAACCTCTACAGTTAGAACACTATATTACAGCTAACCTCTACAGTTAGAACTCTATATTACCTGTTAGCTAACCTCTACAGTTAGAACTCTATATTACCTGTTAGCTAACCTCTACAGTTAGAACACTATATTACAGCTAACCTCTA
>SSNR01000393.1:402652-440733 GCA_006937965.1 Callopanchax toddi
AGGATAAGAAACCCCTCTGTCCCTCTGTGTCTTTCTGTATCTCTTCTTTCCTTTACAAACACACAGTGTGCAGTGCATTCATCCATCTTACCCCCCCACACCTCCTCTCTCTCTCCCTGACTACTCTCTGTCTTTCTCTCTTATCTCTTCCTCTCTCCTCCTCCTTCCCCCCACCACCACCTCTCCACAGCCTCCTGCTTTCACTCGCTTTCCGTCTCAGGAAGTGTGTGTTCTCACTCTCACGCACACACTATCATCCTGACACACACACACACACACACACACACACACACGCGCACAAAGAGTCGCACACACAATCTTTTTCTCTCCTGGAAGGTAGCGAATCCCTTCGTCCCTTGGGGGCATACACTTCCTCGGAGAAGGAGGGAAAAGGGGGGATAGAAGAAAGAGAACGAGAAACAAGGGTGGAACGGGCAAGAGAGGAAGAGGAGGAAGAGGGTGAAAACTGTGCTGAAGGTGTGGATTTATAGACAGACCCCTTAGTGCGCTGATTATCTGCTCCTATTGATGGGGCAACAGTGAAACCACGTTGATGGAACGTAGAGACAGTGTTGAACTCAGATTGGTTTGTAGTGTGAGCATATGACGNNNNTAGAACTCTATATTACCTGTTAGCTAACCTCTACAGTTAGAACACTATATTACAGCTAACCTCTACAGTTAGAACTCTATATTACCTGTTAGCTAACCTCTACAGTTAGAACTCTATATTACCTGTTAGCTAACCTCTACAGTTAGAACACTATATTACAGCTAACCTCTACAGTTAGAACTCTATATTACCTGTTAGCTAACCTCTACAGTTAGAACTCTATATTACCTGTTAGCTAACCTCTACAGTTAGAACACTATATTACAGCTAACCTCTACAGTTAGAACTCTATATTACCTGTTAGCTAACCTCTACAGTTAGAACTCTATATTACCTGTTAGCTAACCTCTACAGTTAGAACACTATATTACAGCTAACCTCTACAGTTAGAACTCTATATTATCTGTTAGCTAACCTTTACAGTTAGAACTCTATATTACCTGTTAGCTAACCTTTACAGTTAGAACTCTATATTACCTGTTAGCTAACCTCTACAGTTAGAACTCTATATTACCTGTTAGCTAACCTCTACTGTTAGAACACTATATTACAGCTAACCTCTACAGTTAGAACTCTATATTACCTGTTAGCTAACCTCTACAGTTAGAACTCTATATTACCTGTTAGCTAACCTCTACAGTTAGAACACTATATTACAGCTAACCTCTACAGTTAGAACACTATATTACAGCTAACCTCTACAGTTAGAACTCTATATTACCTGTTAGCTAACCTCTACAGTTAGAACCCTATATTACCTCTTAGCTAACCTCTACAGTTAGAACACTATATTACAGCTAACCTCTACAGTTAGAACTCTATATTACCTGTTAGCTAACCTCTACAGTTAGAACTCTATATTACCTGTTAGCTAACCTCTACAGTTAGAACACTATATTACAGCTAACCTCTACAGTTAGAACTCTATATTACCTGTTAGCTAACCTCTACAGTTAGAACACTATATTACAGCTAACCTCTACAGTTAGAACTCTATATTACCTGTTAGCTAACCTCTACAGTTAGAACTCTATATTACCTGTTAGCTAACCTCTACAGTTAGAACACTATATTACAGCTAACCTCTACAGTTAGAACTCTATATTACCTGTTAGCTAACCTCTACAGTTAGAACTCTATATTACCTGTTAGCTAACCTCTACAGTTAGAACTCTATATTACCTGTTAGTTAACCTTTACAGTTAGAACACTATATTACCTGTTAGCTAACCTCTACAGTTAGAACTCTATATTACATGTTAGTTAACCTTTACAGTTAGAACTCTATATTACCTGGTAAACCTTGAGTTATGCCATGGATGAAAGATATGTGGTAGATTAATTAATGGGTTTGTTTGTTTGTTTGTTTGTTGAAAGCTGGACACGAATCATTTACTTTTTTGAACAAATCTCTGGTTGCATTTGAGCTGTTTTTATTAATTTTTTTAGTTTCTAAAGACCAGTGTTATTATAGATCTGCAGTAAACAGATTCCCTTAGCTCCACCCCCGGCAGCCTATAGGTGTCACAGGAAACTACCCTTATCTCCTCTCTGTGGTCTAAACTCAGGCTGCTGGTGGCTGGCAAACCTAAAATACTTCTGCTCAACTTATTCTTATAGAGAGGTTTATACAGAAGCAGGCACTCCAGTCCACTGCTGAACTCATGAATAAAGGCTAAATGGACTGGAGAGCCAAATGGTATTGGAGCGATTAAGGAATTAAAAAAGCGGAGGAGATTAAAGATGGAAAACGCTGTGCAGGATGTGACAGGAAGCAGTGCTTGCTGGAGCTCTTGTGGCTTGTCTGTGCACCAGATGCAAACATTTTTTTTCTTCTTTTCTTCAGAAGAAGATTTTCAGAAAATGTTGCCTCTGGTTTTACCTGGCAGATAAAGACTAATTGTGTTTAGGTGACTTTAAACTCATTACCTTCCACGCCAAGAAAAAAGCTCTTCCATTTGTTGTGTTTTGTTGTGACTGGGGGCAGTAAGGGCTACAATCAGGGTGCTGAAAATCCTCAAAATTATCTGAAGTTTGATGTGGTGTCTGCAAAGTTTTAAAAGTGTTTGAATCATTAAAAAATTCTCTGGCCAGGTTTGAATCTAAAACAGGTTTCTATTTTGTGCTCATATTTAGTGTTTACAATTCAGGTCTGAATCATTAGGCCGTCTGTGTTCTGACACCGGGAGGCAGAAAAGTCCTGTCTTTATCTAATAAAGAGAAATCTGACTGAAAAAAAAAGAAAAGGAAAAAGGAGAAGGAGAGAAAACTGAGTAAGGAGCTGCTCTACATTAGAGGAGGAAGTGAAGCAGCTCAATTAACCATCACAGTCTGAGATGATCTCATCAGCAGATCTCAGAGTGAAGGAAACAACGTCACACCTGATTTGGACAACATTAATTATTTAATCTTGTTATAAATTCATCAGCACCAGCTTTATTTTCACCATTAGATGTGGCAATTTTGTGATAAATCAATAGGTTCCTTAAAATGTCATGGTTGTAAAAAGCTGCTGATGTCATCACTTTATCTGATTATCTGAATGAACCAGACCTCAAAAACTGTCATATTAAATAATCTGTTATAATTTAACCCTTTAAAGCCAAATACCATAATAAATAAATAAAAAGTCTGACAATGAAACATTTGAGACATTTGTTGGCTAATGTTAATATAACTATAACAATCATTTACTTTTACGTTACATTTATTTTTCAATTAAATAAATAATGCAGCAGTAATAAAACCAAATAGCCAACGTCAGTACTTTAATCCTCCACCAGAGGGCAGAAAACCTGATAAAGATTCAATTCAGCAGCTTTTTAAGGAAAATACAAATCTTGTTAAAAAGAGAGAGCTCTAATAAATTTAGAAATATGTGAATCAAATATGATACAGATGGTATTAAAGGGTTTAACAGAGGGTTAAAAAAGTCAAATGAAACAGAGGTGAATTTTACCATTTTTAAGCCAGAATGATTGATGGATACGACTCTGACTATTATATAACAAAATGTTAGTGCTTCAGATTTAATGCCTTTTAAAAACAATTTGATTTAGAAAAAGTTCCATCTTATAATTATTACTTAATTCACTAGAAAAACGTGTAGGGGAAATAGAGACGTATGACAGCCTGTTAGAGCCACGCTGAAGAAAAAACCTCCAGATAAGTCAATTAGCAAAAAAAAAAAAAAAAAAAAAAAAAAAGTGACCCATCAGTGAACATTTATTAGAGAAATATTTTGTTCACATTTTCTCCTCCATTTTCCATCTTTATGAGAGATTTTTGTTCAGATTTCCAACAATAGTTCATGATCTTTTATGTAAATAAGAACAAAGATAATTGATGTCAGTCTGATCCATTAGTTAGGCCTTTTATCAATATAGAGTAATGAAGTTTCAGTTTGTTATCTTTGTTTTATTTAACGGAAAAATATGCGTGGACACAGCTGTGTAGGGGGCCATTAGTAAGATTAGTAGGGCCCAGAATTTGGTGCTACGCCCCTGGATGGAGGCAGAATCCTCTTTATTGTGATAGAATCGGTCTTCTGTACCTCTGTGAATAAAATCGGTAGTTTCCGTGTGTCTGTTCGCTGCTGATCAGTCTCGTTATTTGACCGACCTCCGTTTCACGGAGATAACCGACAACCGGAGGCGGAGAGACTCGACTGTGACGGAAAACCCGGTAAACTAACGGACTCACCGGACTAATGACCCGCCGTTCGGTGCTCCATCGCCGTTCGGAGGAATGGATGCTCCGGTGTCCTGGTTTGGCTTCTGCTCCACCGCTGTGCGTGATGGCGTGCGCGTTAGAGCAGCAGGGCCACGGTGAAGCTGCTGCTGCTGCCTTCACGGGCTGTCGGAAATAAGGCCTCCAGGAGGATGTCGGACTGATTCGGAAGGAAAATCAACTCGATGTGTTTGTTTCACTGGTTTATATTGAAGGTGCTGATTGTTGTGGTTTAAGACGTGACGAAGAAGTAAATAATAAAGTATATTTGTTGTTGTTTCTGTCAAACTGCAGCACAGAGCGTCAGGAGTCAAACAGCTAAATGAGATGTTTATCAGAGGAATCCTGATAAATCAGTCTGAATGATCAGATGATAACTTTAATGACGTCAGACTTGGTGTGTTCCGGGTTGAGGGACTCTTCTAAACAGAACACTGGTTGAACAGCTGATTGAGCTGGAGCGCCCTCTTGTGTCTGTAAAAAGAACAGCCCTCCTGTCTGTGAACGTTATTTATAAAAAACCTTAAGGGTCCAGACTAGTTTGTTTAGGGTTAATGTCAAGGTTAGTTGTTTGTTAGCCTCGATGGTAACTTATTGGTTACAATATAATTTGTAAGTTGCTCTGGATAAAAGCTAAATACATAAACATAATAAAACTTTGATACATAATAAATACTATGCACATCATCAGGTCATAGCTGCCTGCTGCTCTTGTTCATCCCCCAGATCACTGATTCACATCCATTCAGACTCTCCTTTACTATGATGAACTGATTAAGTGAATTTGTGCTCACATTAATACCAGCTGATTCAGTTCTAATGAGGAGCCTCGCTGAAGAGTTCTGGACCAACTGAAGGGCTTTTTGGTTCAAACATGTGAAAAGTGTCATTTAGACGGGAGGAGGAGAAAAAACATGAAGAAGTAGAGAAAGCCACGCCCACCGTGAGAACCTTCCACAGCTACCGGCGGCGCTTCGTTTACGCATTTTACGTAAAACCAAACACTTTCCCCGCCCATACCGTTTCCATGGTAACACGTCATCAGCACGCGCGCTAACATGGTGAGAGCGCGCGAGTCTTTTAACCCGCTGGAAGCTCCGTTTATAGGAATCCTTCATATCAGCTGCCGCCATGACGCAGGCTGTCGTCGTTCAGGGTGAGTGGAGGTGAAGCAGGTGTTGTGTTGAGTTCGGAGACGCGTTGATTTGTAGCTCAGCTGACTTGTTGTCCTGCAGTTGGTCAGTGTGGGAACCAGGTCGGCTGCAGGTTCTGGGACCTGGCTCTGCGCGAGCACGCGGCTGTCAACCAGGTAGGAGCGAAAACACTCCCTCACTCCATGTGTTCACTAGTTAGTGTGCTGAGAGGAGTGGAAGCTGAACTTTCCGTCGTAGTCTGAACATTTCTATACTGCGGTCAACTGAGCAGACACTAGGAAAGATGCGGTCAAGCCAGCCTACTCTTTAAAATCAGCTTCGCGCATATATGGTGCATTACGGTAACAGACCAGTATCAGTCTCTGTACCAGTATCGTGACTCTGGCGCCCTCTAATGGTGTGTTTTCCTCCTTTAGAGTGGTACATACAATGAGGCACTCAGCAGCTTCTTCAGGAATGTGGATTCAAGGTAACCTGCTTTCATAAAGGGAGGAGACTCTGGTTCTATTGCTGCACTCCTCGATTTTTGACCTTCATTTGCAGGAAAAGTGATGGTGGAGCCTCTTGTGTCGGGGAGAAAATCCAACATTTGAAGGCCCGGGTAAGTCCTAAGAGCCCTAGAACCTACCTGAGAGAACATTTTATCTTTTAATACACCAGACTTCTCGTCTCACTCACTCTTCTATAAGTCTCACCCAGTCATCTTTCTCAAATTCATGTCTACTCACCTTTATATAAGCCCCACCCACTCACATTTTTTAATTAGTCCTGCCTACTCACTGTGCGGTCAGTCCCACCCACTCACCTGATGATGGTTTTGGTCCCAGATTTACAGAACAGGGTTGTGAAGCGACTTCAGGGCTCAGAGGAACGTCTGCCCACAGTCTGTTATTGTTGATGTGCAGGCAGTGCTACTGGACATGGAGGAAGGCGTGGTCAACCACATCCTGCAGGGCCCACTGAGGGACGTGTTCGACGGCACGCAGCTCCTCACAGACGTCTCAGGTTCAGGCAACAACTGGTGAGACTCAATGCAAAGTCCTTCAGGCTAATGGGGGCGGAGCCACTGTGGAAGCTCGCCATCAAACTGCTGCTCTGTTTCAATCATGCCATTATGGCACACAGCTCTCATGGTGGGGTTTCCACAGGTCAACACAGGAGACAGCTAGATAAAGTAGAGTTTCTTATGGAAATGTTTAGTGCTGAATGAGTTGGCCGAAAACTGCTGAAGCTTCACTGTCAGTATTTGCTGGATTGTTTTTTCAATTTAAAGTTTCAGTAGAAAAAGATGCATTAAAACAACATGACTGTCCTGAAATGGATTTGAAGGTGAGGTAAATTGTGACAAAACCTGAGTCTCTGCAGCCATAAGGGACACATTTCCTGAAAGAGGACAGGAATCACTGTTGTACAGATTGTTTATGTACTACAACACCTGTGGGAGTAAAATGGGTTTGTTTGAAAAAGATTTGAAAAGATACCTAAGCACTTGAATGAATCAATGACATCATCAGAGTTGAGTGGTGTCATCACCAGAGTGGAGGGATGACGATCACCAGAGTGGAAAGGTGACATCATCAGAGTGGAGGGGTGACATCATCAGAGTGGAGGGGGGATATCATCAGAGTGGAGGGGTGACATCATCAGAGTGGAGGGGTGACATCATCAGAGAGGATGGTGATATCGTCAGAGTGGAGGGGTGACATCATCAGAGTGGAGTTGTGACATCATCAGAGTGGAGGGATGATGATCACCAGAGTGGAGGTGTGACATCATCAGAGTGGAGGGGTGACATCATCAGAGTGGAGGGGTGACATCATCAGATTGGAGGGAAAGTTGGATTATTTTAAAATGTTCATAAATCTTAAACTGTGGTTTTACACAAACAGTGAAATACGTGTATCAAATTATGGCTTCACTATGTGACAGTATACCTTTTTAGCTACTGCACAAAAAAATCAATCAAATTGTTTAATTTTCAGTTCATTTGAGGCAGTAAGGGTTACAGTGGAGGACCTCAAAATCTCAAAAATGCTTCAAATATGATGTGGTATTTTCAAGGTTTTGAAAGTACTTTAAGCTGAAACTGATTTAGTATTTAGACATTTACCATATAGACCCGAATTTAAGACAAGGTTTTAGTACTTGAAAATAATGTGAAAATGTGGGACCGTCTTATAATTGGTGTCATTACTCAACCACACCAGCAGAGGGTTGATGTTTCATCTTTGTCCCTCTTTTCTGTTCACTACATGATTGATTTTAACTTAATGTTTTGATTCTCATTTAAAGTTGAGGCTGATTCTGACTGATTGATTTGTCCAGGGCGGTTGGCTACATGACATACGGCTCAATCCACAAGGATTTGATTGTGGATGCGCTGAGGAGAGCAGCAGAACACTGTGACTGCCTGCAGTGCTTCTTTCTTATCCACTCGATGGGAGGAGGTAAGCACGTCCAGTTAAACCAGTTCATCACAGACAAGAGAACAGATGGATTTTCTTTGTTTAACCACCCTCTGTGTCCTGAGATTCCATTAGTTTATTTTTAGTAATTTTCCACATTTATAAATGTATCATCAGTACATAGATATACTGTAGACTTGTATTCCTTTAATTGACCCTTTCATTGATTAGTTGTGAGGTGTTTGTCCACACATCCATCCATCTTTCTTTGCATATCCAAGATTGAGTAGTGGAGGTACCTGGTCCAGGAGGGAAGCCCATACCTCCCTCACCCCAGTTCTTTTGACTGTGTGTTGTAGGTACGGGTTCAGGC
This sequence comes from Callopanchax toddi, assembly GCA_006937965.1. NCBI lineage: Eukaryota > Metazoa > Chordata > Actinopteri > Cyprinodontiformes > Nothobranchiidae > Callopanchax > Callopanchax toddi. The sequence goes on from SSNR01000393.1 coordinate 410,927, forward strand.
CTGGGGACCAGAGTTCTCAGCCTAATGGAGGACGAGTTTCCTGATGTATGTCGTATCGTGACCTCCATGTTTCCATCAGCAGATGATGATGTCATCACCTCTCCCTATAACAGCGTGCTAGCCATGCGGGAGCTGACGGAGCATGCTGACTGTGTCCTGCCTGTGGAGAATCAGGTCTGCAGAATTTTGCTTCCTACATAGTCTCTGTGGATGTTTAGATTTTTATTTGTTTCTTCCTCGTGTTTTTTCTCTAACTCCAGTCTTTGCTGGACATTGTGAACAAGATAAATGTTATGTCTCGGGGTACGAAGCCAAGGTCAGAGGTCAAAAGAGACAGTTTGGTGACATGTGGACAGGGCGGGACCTGCAGGGCGGAGAAGCCTTTTGATACCATGAACAACATCGTGGCTAATCTGTTGCTCAACATTACCAGGTCAGTTGTTTTGTGTTCTGTCCTCTGAGCTTTAAATTATTGTTTTAAATTATTTACAGACTGAATTTTCTGAGTCTTTTTATTTGAAGGTTTAGTTTGATTTGAGGTAATCAGGACTGATTTCATCACAGCTGATAAAATCAGTTCTTAAAGAGCAGAGCTCCTTTTGAATCAGAGCAGTCTGCACTTTTCTGTTTGGGTTGGTGTAGATTCTGTAATCAAGGACATCATGATCTAGAATAACCTTTTAAAAAGGCAACTGGAGTTCTCTTAAGACATGAACTGCTAAGTCTTGACATCTCATGTTCCTGTTAGAACTGAAAGCTTCTCAGATGAGAAGTGAAACGTCTTCAAGGAACTAAAGAAGTCCAGTTGCCTTCATTTGAACCTACCAGGACTACCATGATGAGTGAGAGCGTTTAGTTGAATTCTAATCTCCTATTCTGTTCTGTGGTTGGCCATCTTGTTCTTCCTGTTGTTGCAGCTCTACGCGTTTTGAGGGTTCTCTCAACATGGACCTGAATGAGATAGCGATGAATCTGGTTCCGTTTCCTCGTTTGCACTACCTGGTGCCCAGCCTCACCCCCCTGTACTCTCTGGCAGACGTGAGCATCCCCACTAGAAGGTCTGCACCCTGCTGACATATTTTCATAAGTGTTTGCATCTTAATCATGGAATGAGTTCATTCCTCATCAGACTGTTCACGTCTCATTGGTCTGATTCCAGGTGATTCAAGCTGATAATGAATCATCCTACTTAGAACTTAGATTCTCTCTAGGACTGTTCTACCGATGGTTCCAGTCCCAGAACCTGATCTGTTTCACACCAAGATCAGAGAAAAGAAGACTGTAAAGCGTGTCGGTTTCTCTGCTGTCTTCTAGACTGGATCAGATGTTCAGTGATGCCTTCAGTAAAGACCACCAGCTGATCCGGGCCGATCCAAAACACAGCCTCTACTTAGCCTGTGCTCTGATGGTCCGGGGCAACGTGCAGGTGTCTGACCTCCGCAGGAACATCGAGAGGTCAGAACACCCCTCCGCACACACACACACAGACACAGACACACGAATACAGTAGAGCAACAGGCCCAAATTTTCAACCCAAACCCAAAATGACCTGAAGGAGGTGAAGCCCAACATCAACACAAAAATTTTATTACAAACTAAAAACCAAACTTTAAGTACATGAACGGTGAACTAACATGAAACAAATAAAGTACAACTCCTAGATCTGAATGAGTGAAATATTAACAAACAAAATCACAAAGAAATGACATTATGACATTTTTTTAGCTCATGTTCCACCAACGCAGCACAGACATATGTCTCTTGTTCATAGGTTGAGGCCGACGCTGCCGTTTGTCTCGTGGAATCAGGAGGGCTGGAAGACGGGATTGTGTTCAGTGCCACCTGTCGGCCACTCCCATTCCCTGCTGGCTCTGGCCAACAACACGTGTGTGAAGGCCACCTTCATGGAGCTGAGAGAAGGCTTTACCAAACTCTACAAAAAGAAGGTGATTAACCTGACCCAGATCCTGGTCCTGATGCTGATGATGGAGAAGAATGAGTTCCTAGAAACTAGAAAACAATCGACCAATCAGATGCAGGGAATCCTTTCTGCTGTAGATAAATAGCAGATAACCTCAGTAGGTTGAAGAGTCATGCTGAGGTGTTCTCTGTTTTGTTGACTGAGTGTGAAGACGTACTACTGAGTCCCAGCTGGTTGGAGGCTGAAGTTCTCTTCTCCTGAAAGCATCTGATGCTGATGTTCTTGTTGTTGAAGGCTCACCTACATCACTACCTGCATGTTGATGGGATGGAGCAGAGCGTCTTCTCAGAGGCCGTGTCCTCCCTCAGCGCCCTGATAGACGAGTATCATCACCTGGATGTGTCCAGTTCCAGACTCGTACCTGATGCTCCCAGACTGGGCGTGGCCTCATGAAGGTCCCTTCCTCTGTAAGGCTTTGAGTGAAAAACACACCGCCGTAACCTAGTCGTCATGGTTTCTTGCTTTTGACTAGATGTGAATGATTTATTTAAAAAATAACAGCAGCAGTAGTTCCTGTCCAGTCCCAGAGTCCTGCTCTAAACCCAGCTTCTGCCTCAAACGAGGAACTTTGTTATAGTGGTTAATAAACCAGCTCATTCTGAGGAATACAGACGTCTTCATTCAGCTGAGGACAGGCCTCAAACAGACCTTACACAGGTCTCACACAGACCTCCTGGACAGTCTGAGGTCCACCTGGTAGACCTAAACATGATGTCCCAGAGACGTTCTACTGGGTTCAGGTCAGACCAGCATGAAGGACAGTCAATGGTATCCATTCCTTCATCCTCCAGGAACTGCCTGCAGACTCTGACCACATGAGAACCAGGAGGAACCAGGACCCTCTGCACAGAGGTGTGGACTCAAGTTACATGACTTGGACTCGAGTCATAATTTTAATGACTTCTGACTTGATAAAATCTAGAAAGACTGACAACTTGATTCAGACTTTAACACCAATGACTTGAGACTTGACTCGACCTGCGTCTGTTCACCTCAGCACATTTGATATTTTAACACTGAAAGTGTCACAACAGGACAGAAATATTACTGAGACTGATGAGTCATCACATACGCACCACTCACCAGTTGGTGGCAGTAATGAAAACCATTGTTCATCAGCTGCCATTAAAATACAGCAGAATAAAATGAAGAAACAGCCAATCAAGTTGTAGAAGAGATGCACCAACGAGCACCGGGAAGCTACTTAGCGCCAGTCAGGAAGGGCACTGAAGGTCATTTGATTTACACAAACTACCAGGTGGTTCACAGGAAGTGAGCCGCAGCAGCAAAACATAAAGATACTTAAAGGCACACTATGTAACTTTTTCATATTTTTAAATTTTTCATAATCATATTTTTAATAAAAATTCACTCAGCCCCATCTGCTGCTTGTGTCCAGAATACCACATTTGCAACTTCTGAGTCTCCGGTCCGGTGCCCTAAAGTCTCAAAGTCACGTATCTCGCGAGGGTTAGGCTAACCCAATGCAGCTAGCTGATATGTGTCGGAGTGTTTTTAGCTCATGATTCCTGATTTTTTTTTAATCTCTCCCTGCTTGAACACATCTGATTTCTTTGACTGAGTGATGAACCGCTCCAGTAGAAAGCAATGAAGGCTGAGGAGACATTTCAACTGTTAGATTTAGGTGTTTCTGAGCAAAGACAATGCTAATGTCTTTATGACAGTGATTTGAAACGGACACTAGGGGGTGCTAAAAACAAGCCACAACTGCATAGTGTGGCTTTAAAGAACGGTAAGTCGAGGCTGACTCCTGTAGTCAACCAGCGTACACACACATGATCTAAGAATTATAGACTGGTCTAACAGTGGGACATCAGAAATTAAATGCACTAATATTATTTTCTCAAGTTATTGTTTTTGTTGAAAGAATCACAAGGTGACACGTCTCTTCTGTTCAATGAAACAGAGAAACCTCACATTTATTTTAAAGGGCCAAAAGTTTTTTTAAATGTAAATATATTGAAATGCAGCAAATCTTTTTCTAAGCTTTAACCATCAAATCAGCTGGAAGGATCTTTGAGCTGTTTGAGAACAAATGTGATGATTAGGAGATTAAAGAAAAACTGGACTATATTATAAGTCACAATGCTGCCAACACAAAGAAAACATTCACCGTCTGCTTCCCTTCTGAACAAGAAGAGGAAGTGTTTGATGACCATCTGGATGACCCACAGGTCTGGAATGACCTAAACTTTGAAGATCAGGAATCAGTAGATACTGCAATGGTGAAAACCAGCACTTACAGCGTTCTGCGCTCTGGAGATGGTTTGAAAGAGCCTAAATTGACCTCTACATCTCTGTCAAATGATCAAAACTCAGCTCAGGTTCCTGTTTGATTTGAATGTAACGTTTTGATTTAATTTACTGCAGCAATTAAATTATTTTAGTCAAATCCACTGTATTATTAATGTGTATGTATGTTTAAATATTGCATATGTGCATTTCCAAATGTTTTTCTAGATCTGATTCTGCAAGATGCTGCAGAGAGAGAGAGGCCTGTGCCTTGTGCTGATGAGGAGGAGTAAGATGGTCTTGGACAAGGGGAGGGGCTGTTTGTGGCGAACCATAAGAGGCAGGAGAAGACTGTTGGCGCCACTCCAGGGATACAGCGAAGTCACCACTTTGACATGTCTGAAGGACAGAACGCCCTGTTATTCAGGGCAGTGAGTGAAAACTCTTCCTTCACTCTCCTGAGTTCCCTTCAGGGTCCTGGCAGTCCCTCATCAGGTGCTCTAGAGCCAGGTTTCAGCTGTGGGGATCACACTACGTGCACAAATGACTGACAGACTTCACAAATTTGATGTTAATGTTTTCATCTAACTTGTGTTCACTCATTCTTCTTAATAATAACATTTGAAATGTATCTGATTGGACACTCACTGTTAGAGGGGGCTCTTGGGAACAGGACAAACATCCATCCTGTTCTAGTTCAGGGTTTGATGGTTGGATGCAGCAGAACTTTGTTTAGATTCCAGTTCAGTTACATTTCTGCTTGTTTGAGGAAATAATAAAGCTTTAAGAGGCGTTATTCCTGGAAGTCATTTATTATGTCATTCAAGTAAAGTTAGTAAGATGACTCGATTATGACTTGAAATTCAAAGTTTAGGACTTGGACTTGGTTGCGATTACAAGTGACTTGACTTGAGACTTGCAAAACAGTGACTTGGTCCCACTTCTGCCCCTGCACTAGTGAAGGTGTAACAGTGGGTCTAATGGTTTCATTCTGATACCTGATGACAGTCAGAGTTCCATCACTTTTCCTGTACAGGTCCGTTAGGGTTCAGCGATTAGATGAGTGAATCGACCAACAGCGACTGGTTCTATGTTTGGGAACCATTGTTCTAGAGGACATGGGGCCCTCAGGCCACCCTTGTGAAATCTGGTTCAAATGGTTTTGGTCAGAGACATTCATCCTGCTGGACCTTGTAGGACCCTGACAGGGCTCAACCTGGTCCTCCAGCACTAAGGAGCAGATAGAGGTCCTGCTGATGGGTTAAGGACATCTAATGGTCCTGTCCAGCGTTCCTAGAGTAACTTCCTGTCTCCTGGAATCTCCTCCAGGATCCTGAGACCGTAGTGAACCAAAGGTCAAGTTCCAGACCAAAGCTCACTGTTCTAAGTCCAGGTTCTGACCAAGTTGTGGACCAGAGGTGGTTTATCGGTTCTGGACTCTGAAGTGAGGACAGTGTTGTTTATAGCAGCTGCACTGACCTGGACTGAGTCTTCCACGTTCCACAGGTCTGAAGACTCCTCTGACGTTCTCTGAATTAGGACTTCAGATGTGTTTGGTGGACTTTTAAAATGTTCATTTCTTCAGAATTCAGTGTTTTATTGATGTTAGATTTGTACATATTTACACAACATCTATGAAGTGCCTCATCTTTAAACTTGAATTGATACATGAACCTAACTATTGATTATTCATATTTGTATTGTGATCATCATGATTAAAATAGATTTAAAAGTAAAACATAAGTTTTATTCTGGAGTTTTCTTGTTAAAACAGAAAGTTGGAGGAAACTTGGTAACACCATTTGACTCCTCAGGCTTCTGATTGGTCCAAACTAGAGGGTTTTAAAACTTTTTGATGAAGTCATTCCTGAGCACTCACCTCGACGTTCTGACAGGCGGACCTGTCTCTGAGTCTCTAATCTGTGTCTTCTCCTCAGATTACCTCCATGAGGCTTGATAACCAACATCTCAGAGGAAGATAATGATTTAGTTTCAACTTCAGCAGTTAAATGAAGAATGTTTTATCATATTTTCCACAGCAAGAGTTTATTTATAATTCAACATTAGAACTGTTTTAGAAACCAGCCTCAGTTTTTACCAGTGAACTCCTAAATCCAGTTGGACATCCAGCACCACCTGAGTCCTTTACCAGGATGGGTGTCTCCAGGTGAGATCAGCCAATCCAGAGACCTGATCTCTGCTCTGGAGACCCTCATCAGCATCCAGGAGATCAAACTCCCTGTGAGGGTCTGAGTCCAGCTCCCACCAGCGTCTCCATCACAGGAAGCTGCAACTTTGATTTAGTATTCACCTGTAATCTGGAGCTAGATTTGTAATTTATTCATAAATAATCATTAATATTCATTAATAAATGAACAAACCTAAACATCTGTTTCTCAAGAAACTCCGTTAACCCCTCCATCACTTTAATTCTGATTAATGTCTCTTGTTATTTCATATTATTAGTGTTTAGTAATACATTGATATGTAGGAAGAAAGTTTGTCTCTGTCACATTATGAATCAGGACGAGCTTAAAAGAATCACCAGTCTCCTTCACGTCCGTCACAGATAAAGTCTACAATCATAAATATATCTGGTGTGAATATGAAATATTTTTAAACATCTGACTTCTACAAGACTGATCTGAGACACAGCAGACCTTCTGGTAAAGGAACACATTGATGCTCCATCCTGATGGAGGTAGACCACCTCTGTAGGGTCCAGGTATCCCTCATGCTACCAGCAGTGTGACACTGACCCTGGTCAGACACTAAACTCATGATTTTTGTGCTAACATACAATGCTATTATTCAAAGCTAATATTCATCATTTTCAGGCTTTGACTTTGAAATATTTGAAATACTGTTTACTTATACCTTTATTCAGAATTTAATGTTTGATGATCTTAATGATTATTTGAAATGCTTTATTTTAAATCTTAAACCCACCAGATGATATCAGTATATTAACAATGATTTTTAATAAGCTCAGACCATAATTTTAATTCAAATCTACTCTAAAGGTTGATGAAGACAGAGTGTGAAGATTGGATACGTTTTGGTAACGCCTTTAAATTTTACTGCCCACTGATTGGTTAAAGTAACTCTGAGTGACTTTTTACACTTTAAGCTAGACCATTAACATTGATCTCATTGATTATTGAGGTAGAAACTTGACCAGTTTCATATCTGACACCACTCTGCTGCCCTCTACTGGCCAGATACCACACTACACAGTTTTGTAGAGCGGGTAGGTTCTAGTGGGCACTGACAGGTTTCCCGTCTCCTGTCAAGTTTTTTAAAAATAAATCCCAAAGATTGCAGAGAAAGTGACTTATACAACTGTTTTTTTGCATGAGCAAGTTTTATAAATGAGGCCCCAGGTCAGGTGTCTATCTACAGCGACCACGGAGCGAGAAACAGCCATCTCAGCCCCACGGCTGCAGGCAGCAGCTCGCTGTGTCACTTTCACTCTACGTAACAGCGCGGTCCTACCACGCGTGCACACACACAGGTGTGTGATTGTAACCAATCAATATGACTAACAACCTTCAGATTTTTCCGTCAAAGTTTTAAAAAAGCGTCAATGACAGAAAATATTTTGTTAACACGACCCCTGGAATATAGTATATGTATGTGTGTATGTGTGTATATATTTATATGTATGTGTATATTTTATTTGCATGTATTTGTCCCATAAAAACTCCAAATGTTTACAGGTCGACTAAAAACATGTTCTTCCTTTACTTCAGCTCCTCAGCAGGATGCTGATCCATGTTCTGTGTCCTGTTCTTTTTGGTTCCTTAAAGTAGCTGCAGGTCAGAAAACATGTCACCTGGATCCATGCACTTCCTCTGGCACACGCATGATGTAATCCATTGCATCTTCCACTGCGTCTTGGATCCCCCTTTGCAGGTGAAGTCCACCTTGATGATGCGGGACTTGTTGGGAAGGCAGCAGCGCCTGTCGGAGCAGACGCCACAGTACGTGGGTCTGAACACCTTGGTGCTGGTGCAGCCGGACAGCTTCAGCTTCTCCGCCTTCTTTGCTTGGAACTTCGGTCGGCACGTCTTCCCTTTCTGCACCTACCGGATGTGACAACAGCAGTTGTTGGATTCAGGACCAACACAACAACACACACACACACGTTTACTTGGGCTGTTACCTTCACACTCCTCAGCAGACTTTTGTCACATGGTCGCAGCAGACACAGGCGGCGGTCCTTCCTCATCTCACATTTGCTGTTGTGGTTGTTGACCCGTGTGGAGATGCCCAGGCCGCAGGTCTTGGAGCAGGGGCTCCAGGGAGTGGTCTGGACCAAGCAGTTCTTCTTCCAGACTAAAGGAGGATCCCTGTAAGCTTTCAGTGTTAAGGTTGAAGGGTACTGCGTCTGCACCACCTCCACCACAGACCACCAACCCAACCAGGATCCTGAGAGAGTAGGTGGCTAAACCTCTAGATCAGTGTTTCTCACCTGGTGGGTGGTGGGCCTTTGCCCGAACTAAAAAAAATGTTAAGTCAACACTTGTACTCCGGCAAGATCACTGAGGTCAGAGAATCAGCTGTTGTTGGAAGTCCCCCACACTGAGTTGAAGTCTAGTTTTTTCTCGTTGGCCTTTAATACTGGATTAGTGATTCCTGCACCAGTTTTTATTATTTTACCATTGAATGATTTGATGTTTTTCTCCTTTTAAAGTTTTTTGTAATTTTGCACAATGCTCAGCACTTTGGTCAACACCTTGTTGCTTTAAAAGTGATTTTAACAGTAGATGGCGCTAACGCTCTGTAGTGCTTTCTGAGTCTGCAGAGTTTGGTATCGTCACTGTCAGGTAAAACCTCCATATTTTACAGAACCACAGAGCTGCCACTCAAGCAAAAGAAAAATAAAGCTTTATCATGTTATAATGTAAAAACTTTATTGTTCTAACAATATACTTTTCATGTTTATACATATTCATCCTGTTAATTGATTAGGTTCTATTGGACCTAACTGGACCATTGAACCGAGGCTCCATGCTGTTATTGAGCAGCTTTAGCAGTGAGATAAGTAGCCACACTGAGAAGGAACTTGAATTTTGAAAATAGAATTGAATTTTTGACCACAACTGCCTGCAGTCTGTCTCTATGTCACTCTGCATACAACCCTAGTACACGGGGGGAACTGTGCGCCACACAGAGCGCAGCACACCGCCAAGTTTCTATTCAAATGATTCTATTTGGGTGCAGCGTGTACTGACATACAGCCCCGTGCTGTCCAATGCTCAATAACAGCAAAATCTCTCCATGGCTCAGTCCAAACATGAAATACTTCTTAATCAGTTAACGTAAAAAGTATATTTTTAGAACAATAAAGTTTTCATGTTATAATGTGATAAAGCTCTATTCTTCTTTTGCGTGGGTGGCAGCTCTGCACTTCCATAATGTTTCATCATTTCAGTGTTTTTACATAAATCTGCTCTATGGTTGTTGATCACATCCTCAGTGATTTAATGGACCATCCAGGTCCTGATGTCTGTAGAAGAAACACTTTGTTTTATTTGATGAGAGGTTACGTTTTTGAGAGGTTTTGCCCGACAGCAACGATATGCTGAAGCAGGTGAGACTGGAGACTAGTGGGTCCTCCAGGTGCTCCGACCTCCTCCCACTGACCGCATCACACCTGATAGGTTTAGCATGATGTCGTTCTGTTCAGTAAGTGGGTTCTCGCCTAGCGCTACACATTTAGAGTCTTTTTGAATCTCCTCAGGTTTCATGTTTATTTCATGTTTCTGCCTGGATTCTGTTAAAGTGATGAATGTAATGAAGTGAAGAGTTTTGGTTTAGAGTCAAATGCAGCTGATTGGAGGTAAAGAGGAATTTCTACTCTCTAGCGCCACCACTTTTTTCTTTTCATTAAACTGTTTTTTTGTGCTTTTGTTCTGTGATTTTCTATCTACTGTTTCAGGTTCTAACGGCTTTGTAATTTATTTCAATAAGATGGTGAATTTTAATTTAATCAAAATATTTTCCTCAGTTGAGAACCACTGATCTAGATCTCAGATCTCAGCTGAACTCTGCCCTACAGAGGAAGCTCTCCACGGCTCCAGGAGTAAAACGTCTCCTAACTTAGTGTAAGGGCCAGCCCCTCCTCACATACCTGATACGTTGGTGTCCTGCGGCTGTTTGGAGCTTTGAAGACCAGCGGGCTTGATAGCAGACAGCGGAGCGGGGCCTAACAGACTGGCAGGCTTCTGGATGAAAGCAGGCGTACAGCCGATCGCTCCAGCAATGCACGTGCACTTATAGAGGGGGCTGGGCTGGAAAGCTTCTCCGTTCTCATAGTGGGCCCCATTCAGGTCACAGCCAACCGCCATCATGTCTGAGGGATTATGGGAAACGTGTCAGCACTCACAGTGTGTGATGTTGAGTTCACTCAGGATCTTCAGTTGGTTTCATCATTTATCATCAACCACTCCTAACCACAACAGGACCTGGTTTATTACCTGCAGGTTTCCATGACGATAGGAAATCTGTGTGTGTGTGTGTGTGTGTGTGTGTGTGTGTGTGTGTGTGTGTGTGTGTGTGTGTGTGTGTGTGTGTGTGTGTGTGTGTGTGTGTGTGTGTGTGTGTGTGTGTGTGTGTGTGTGTGTGTGTGTGACCTACAGGTGAGGAGGAGGAGCAACCAAGTGTTACAGCATAGCTCCGCCCATCTGTCTAGGTCATATGGTCATTTCCAGACTAGTCTGTCTAGTCTGTCTAGTCTGTTGGCCATAATAATTATGAGATCATCTCAGACTGCAGGTCACAGCCAGCAGGTCAAAGGTCATCTCAGCTTCTACAGGACATAGCAGGTCAAAGGTCATCTCAGACTACAGGTCAGAGTCAGCAGGTCAAAGGTTTGGTTTTTGCAGCACTACAGGAACATGTCTCTCCTGTCTGATGGAGGTTTAAGAAACTGGTTTGAAGGGTCTGAGTAATGCAGATGATATTCAATGGACTAGTTAAATAGTGAACTAGTGTATCAGTGTAGCCCATTAGTGAATCAGTGAACTACTGACCATGTTAAATTGTGTGTCAGTGGTTCTACAAACCACCAACACAGGAGTAGGGATATCAGGAGGGGGTGGGTTCAACTCTACCTGGGTGTCTAATGTTTTATGTAGTCTGGAAGTTGACCGACCGACTGTGGGTGTGGGTGGCTTTGGACTCTGTGGGGCTGCTGCCGTGGGCCCTGGGGAAGTGGGCTTGAGGTCTCCTTGCCCTGGGTGGATTAGGGGGAATGGGGGTGCTTATTGTGGCCAGCAGGAGAGCTGGCTTCCCGGGAGGGATTTATCCCCCCCAGTCCTACCTTCCCATTCCCGGACATTTCCCTCTTCCTGCTCCTTTACATTTAGTAGATTTAGTATGGATGGAGGTGACTGTCCCCACCAATAAATTGATTAAAGGGTGCAGAAATAGAGCTGCATCCCCACCAATAATACGTGCAGCCCAGCGGACCAGGTGCTGTGCGCGGAGTCTGCAGACAGACCTGTGTCCAGGGTACGGAGGAATACGTGTCTGGATCAACCGGCACAAGCCCCTTGCAGCCCGTGCAAGCCACTTTTGCCAATGGCACCTGCCCTGGGTCTGGATGAGGACTGGCCATCGAGCATTTTCCTGGTGATGGTAACTTCGGGCCGGTCCGGACTGGGACCAGGATAGACCGCTTTAATCTACACTTCCTGCTTCTGCGCACGCTTGAAAAAATCTCCGCACCCTGCCTGGTCCCCACCAATGTCAAGAGCAAATCTACACCATTGGACATCAACAATATGTCTGATGTCTCCTCTGACTGATTTCTCACTGCACACATCTGAGTAATTTTCTCTGAGCTGGTTGGAGCTCCAGACAAATGACGATGACCCGATATTCTCTAATACAGCTCAACCACAAAATGTTTCTCATTGGGTGTTGTCTGACGTGCACCATATCACCTCACCACTCACATGCACACACTCCAACCTCATATCTTGGTTTATCTGCTGAGAAGTCACAGTACATGCCCTTGTGTGGATCACACACATCTCTCTCATTGCACGATTCTCTAATCTGTCGTGCACAACTTTTGCAGCAGCCACAGCCATCCAGAACGGAGCTCACGCCCGGGGCGCAGTAGGACCTCTCCCCACACCTGCAGGGCCACTGGCAGAATGAACGGCGTTCGGCGGGAGCCCTTGCTCCGTGAGGAGGCTGATGCCCGGTCTTTTGAGCATTGCTCATTTCCTGTGAAAACAAAAAAACAAAAAAACAACTGAAGTTGGTTTACACTATGAGGCTGCTCTCAGAATTGTCTTTCTGCTATGAAGCTCACTCTGAACATGACTTCAGATGTTTTAGTGGGTTCCAAACTTTTAATGATGCACAGCATCTGATAAACTCCAGATGTGTAAAGTTCTAAAGCCTCATGGATGGATGTGGTGATCAAACTGTTCTGGACACATTTAACTCGGTTTTTCTAGGATCCACCCTCTTGTTCCTCAGGCTCTTTGATATAAAATCAGAATGTCAGGAAAAATCAGCTCCGTCACATCGAACAGCTGAGAGGTGGATGTAGCAGCTGCACAGGAAGACTAATATTACTACCACTACTATGACTACTACTTCTTCTATGACTATTACTACTATTATGAGTACTACTGTTACACAAGTACTACTACTACTACTACTGCTATTAGAACTACTACTATACTGCCCCACATCCCTGTGTTTAAAACATCAGGTCAAGTTTTTCACCCCGATCTGCTCCCTGGTCTCCCATCCACCTCCTCCCCATACCTGGTCCTTCTTTACACCTGTTAATTTTAAGGACATCTGTCTCATTCTGAAAAACATCAAACCAACTTCAAGCCCTGTTGATATTCTCCCAACCTCGTTGCTTCTTAAAGCTTTTGACCTAGTTGGCCCATGCACTGTGGATTTTTATTAATCTATCCTGCCAAACCGGCTCTGTCCCCTCCATTTTTAAACACGCCGTTATTGAACCTATCCTTTAAAAACCCAGTCTGGACTCCTCTCAACCACTACAGGCCCAATTCTAAATAGACCTATATCTCAAAACTTTAGGAAAAAGTTGTGGTTGATGAGTTGATCTAGATAGAGGTTAATATCACTCGTCATGTAACTGTAGAGGTTTGCTAACTGGTAATAAAGTATGACCTAATTAACCCTTTAGGTTGGGTCTAACTCAAGAATTTGACACTTCTACTCCAAACTGCAGAGTTTCATCTCCTTTTTGGTTTGTCTTTTTGTAATTTTCTGTTACTCCCCTTCTTGTAAAATGGGTTTATTTTAAAAAATTCTACCAATAAGTGATTTATTTTTGTTATTATAGTTGATTGTGTTCAGTCTTGTCATTGGCTCTCAGCTCTGTGCTATCTCTGACTTGTTGCTTTGTTTCTTTAAACCTCTACTGAGTGGCACTTTCCAGCTTCCAGAGGTTAGAGGGTCACACCAAAAATCTGAAGCCTTTGTGCCAAATGTAATGAATGAGCACATTTGATGGTGTGACAACAATTCCACCACAGCTGTTAAGTCCTGTTTAACCGGCTTACATACTTTTTGGTTTTTTAACACTTATTTACCCCTACGGTTACGGTCACCCATTATTTTTAACCCAGACCTCAATAGTGAACTCTTTTTTTCCTCTTTATGGATGTTTTTTGGCCACTGAGAGCCCCCAAACCTCTCAGAAAGTAAAAGTAAGGTGTTGCATTGGATGCAATCTGGTGTACGACAGCTTCTCTTCTGTCAGCCTGCTCCAGAGTAGCTGTGGCTACAACGTAGCTCACTGCCAGCAGCGTGTGAATGTGTGTGAGTGACTGACTGCGCTTTAGAGTCCTTAACTATATGAATGCAGGCCTTTTACTATGCAGCTCTTCAGAGATGTGGTGTTTCTGCTGTGTGAGGTTAGAAAACCAGATTTCTTACCTGCCGAGCAGAGAGGAGCAGGAGGGAGCAGCAGAGAAATGACAGCATCTCCTCGGTGTGGAGGTTCATCAGAGCTCCAGGAGAGAATGAGGGAGGCAGAAGGTGGGAGGACTGGGAGGATTGGGAGGAGAGGGCTGACCTGCTGGGGAAGGGGGACAAAGCACCCCTCTGTCTCCTCTGCAAACACACCTTTCCCTGCCTCGCTGATCCAGAAGGGAAATATTTGCCTTCATAACTGCTGGGCGGCTCCACGGTCTACAGTCCTGCCTCTGTGTTTACTCTCTGTCTGTGGATTCATCTCAGTCCAAATCAGAGCTGAATCTGAATCATTTATAGCCAAGACCAGCGCGGGAATGAGGCGGATTCATTTTTAAATAGCGGAACAAACCTACCTTTGTGAGTGAGGTTCGTGTGAGTAAACCTGTGTTCAGGTTTGAAGCTGTTAGTGTGACTTCATGTAAATGGACATGTTGGAGTTCATTCCCTTATTTACTCTAGTCAGCCTCCAACCTCATCCTCTAAAGGCTGAACACAAGAAGCTGCTGCTTTTAAAGTCTGTTCACCAACATGGGAGCTTCAGAACAACAGCAGCTGTTTCTTCTGTCCTCATCAGGGACAAAACTGAAGCTTTAAGGTTCAGGGGCCTCATTTATAAAACTTTGTGTAGAATCCATGTTAAAAACATATTGAAGCTCAGCAAAATTCATTTCCAATTTATAAAACTGCGTACGCACAGATCCATGCAATTCTGCTTTATAAATCACTCTAACATGTAGAACTGTGCTCAGCTGTTTTTGAATCATAACCTGCCTCCTACAGTCTGCCATATATGGTCAATGCAAAGTACATCATGAATAAACATAAGCCAATGTATTTTTGGCTTTTTACAGTAAATTGTGACAACAGAAAGATTTCGAAAATGCAATTTCACAGAGACTGAAACTCGAGGTGGTTGTGGTGGAGGGAAGGAAAATGTTTTATTAGGTGATCACATGTTGACGCATCACGAATACATGTCTGGGAGGCACGGCTGGGGGACTACTTTTTCTTCCTCATCCTTCCCTATTGTTAGCCCTTTCACTTATCTGCTTAAAGGGGGCACCACATAAGAGGCGGCTAGCTTGTGAGGACAATCTTACCTGTCTGTGAGTCTAATCATATAAGATTGTACTGAAACTGAATTTCCCCTCTGAGGGATCAATAAAGTTAATCTCATCTCATCAAACAAATAGTCAACCTGTTGGATAATTCACTGGATGAAAGGAACCTGAGAATGGTCAGAACTTGCAGCGGTGCCGGTGACACCGGGTTTCAGCGGTTCCTATGGTTCTGTTGATCTAACACTGGGCCCAGTTCAGCACATAGATCCATAGGATGCTCTAGAGAATCTAAATCCACTGATCAGACATTCATCATCTGGAAATCTCTAAGAACTCTCCCCCATCCATCCGGAGTCTGCCATATACTGGCTGAGCTGCGCAGAGCATTACGCACAAGTGTCCCTGCAGGATTCAGAAGTCTCAGTAATCACAAGTAATGCACCAATAAGTGCAGTTGCTATATAATCTGAAGACTTCTGTATGAACATAATGTGATATTATTCTAGAATGCAACATATTTTCATTCAGATTCTGATTTTTATTCTGTTCAGAGATGGGATGGGGTGACTGTTGGGTTTGTGTGTGTGTGTGAGGGTCTACTAGTAGGAAAACGTGTCCTAAATTCACCATTTTTCTATCTCACCGACTGCTCTGTCAGGTTTCCAGTCTCTAAAATGTGTTTACACAAGGTCCAGAGTTTGAGTAAAGTTATCATATTTTTCCGTAACGCTTGCGTAAAAAGTGACCTACACAACATTTAGACCCATTTTTTGCGTAGTCAAGTTTTATAAATGAGGCCCCTGGTCATTAATGATGATTTTGTTGATGTTGTTGGTATTTTTAATAATAATAATAATAATAAAGATGGATTAGATATATCCCTATCTGTTCAAGGCAGCTCTTCCCAGTTGAACTGTTATTCACTCTGGTGGAGGTCAACTACACCTGTAGGTCTGTAAGATCCTCTGACCACCACCTACATTCACACACAGGCAAGGTGTGTGAAGCATCTAACAACCCAAGGACAGAACAACAAGCTGACCCAGCAGGAACCGGGATTGAACTGACAACCCTCTGTTTATCAGACGACCTGCTCTACTGCCTGAACCACTGCTGCCCAAAGCAGTGGGTGCTAATGTTGTTCTAGATGTTGAAGTTCTTAGAGATGGTGCATGTGTGTGTAATACATGGTGTGTGTGTGTGTAGAAACTCGTGTTGTTGTTGACTGAGCCAACCTGAGTTAAAACGTCTGTCTCTCAGCTGAAGGGAACATGGTCTGGTACATTCTAACAAACCAGTACCACAGCTTTAGCTTGTTGTAGCAGGTTTTTCATTTAATCTCGCAGATTTAAGTGCTGATTTTGAGGATGAAAGCATATTTCATCAAAGGTAATGCTGAGAAACTGCTGTACAGAGTCAGAGTATAATCCAGGCTTGTGTTTGTGCTTGAGGCAGCAGCTCTGGGCGTATCACACCTTTTAGAAGGATAATTACTCCACTTGTGTAGCTTTTCATGCTCCCGCTAAGAGAGGAGTGTTAGTTTCACATTCCAGTTTTGTTCAGACATTTCCTTTCATGAGTGTAAACCTGTCACTCTGATCATCACACGTCCAACAGCACACTAGCAGCATCAGTTTGAAGGGTTTATTTTCATGTTGATGTTTTATTTTAGTCTTTAAAGCAGTAGAATGAGTTTTATATGTTTAAAAAACAATTAATGACCATTCACACATATTCAGGGTGTTTTCACCCCAACAGCATTTAGTCTGTTTAAATAGAACCCTGGGCATAACAGCTAGCCACATTGAGTTAGCCTAAACCTCGCAAGATACGTGACTTTGTGAGACTTCAGGGCACCGGACCAGAGACTCAGATGTTTCAAACGTGGTATTCTGGACACAAGCAGCAGATGGGGCTGAGTGACTTTTCATTAACCCTGTAAAGGGTCATATTAGCACAGACTGGCTCAAGAAAAACATTTAAAATATGAAAAAGTTACATAGCGTGTCTTTAAATACACAGACAAGTGATTAGGAACACGAGGAACACCTGTGAGACTCAACGAGGGACAATTACTCACACAGGAGAAGTGACCCAGGAAGCACAAAGCAACATCCACAACACAGACCAAGACCACAACCAGACTACTGTATGTACATGAACGTTAGCACAAGGGAACCCAGAGGCATGAAGACCAACAGGGACAGAACAGTCAGAACTAAACACAGAGGGCTAACCTAACACACAACGAAACAGGAACAAAGGAGGTACAAACCAACGTGGTAACCATAATACAAGAGGACTGGGGGCTGGGATGTGACAGACCTGGTCCTGCTCTGAAGCTGGTCCTGGTCTTGGATGGACCTGATCCTGGTCAGGGTCTGGTCCTGGTCTGTTCCTGGTCTGGACCTGGTTCTGGTCTTGGACCTGGTCCTGGTCTGGTCCTGGTCTGTTCCTGGTCTGGACCTGGTTCTGGTCTTGGACCTGGTTCTGGTCTGGTCCTAGTCTGTTCCTGGTCTGGACCTGGTTCTGGTCTTGGACCTGGTCCTGGTCTTAGACCTGGCCCTGGTCTGTTCCTGGTCTGGACCTGGCCCTGGTCTGTTCCTGGTCTGGACCTGGTTCTGGTCCTGGTCTGGATTTTATAGCTCACATTTCCTCCTTCTACTGATGACGCTGAGCTCCTTTAATGATCGCTGCCTGGTGACTCTGGATTGACTTCCTCCACATAAACCAGTCCCAGTTCCAGGGTCTCCAGTTGGCTGAACAGTCAGACTGGAGATCTTAGAGGCTCCTGTAGGACAGCAGAATGTCAGTGGAAGAGAACAGGTCTGGTTGTTTTCCATGAATACTTGAAGGAACTTCTTGACTCATCAAGGCTGTAAATGATCCCAGGTCTTCTTCTTTCAGTAACCTCAGGATCAGAAGAATCTCACAGTTTGATTTGACACCATCTCCAGCAGCGTTTCTCCTCCTCCTCAGCAGCTCGGTTATCTTCAGCTCATCATGGTTCCTCCATTATTTTGTAAACAAGGTGTTAAATCTGCAATCCAGCATTTCACCAGCTCCTCCATCAGTGAAGAAGCTCCTCAGAGTTCTGAGTCCTTCCCCTCCTCCTCCTCAGTGACCCTAAACGACCTGACTTCAGTAACCAGTCAGATGAAGCTCTCAGTATTAGTTGGGTCTCTGACCTGCATCAGGTCTTCTCTCTGGACCACTGCTCTGGTCGGAGGACTACTTCCTGTTTCTAGCAACTCTGCCCACTGTAAGTGATGTCACTGGTGGGTGTGGTCCTGGCTGTATTCAGAATGAATGATGACCCTTTAATTATCATTTCAATAATTTAACTTTAAACAACAAAGAAAGTGGAATGTGGAGCTCCACTCCTCTCAGATTCCCCTCAGGGGGCTCCGCTCCACCATAGTGTGTGTGTGTGTGTGTGTGTGTGTGTGTGTGTGTGGGGGGGGGGGGGGGGGGGGGGGGGTACCTGGTGGTATGTGAGGGTGATGCAAGGGGGACCTGTTTGTCCTCTGCTCCCTCAGCTGGACGCAGCGTGTTGAAGTGACTTCCTGTTGGTTTAGAGGTAAAACAGGTTACCTCATCTGATCTTATGAAACTTTTTTAGAAGAGGTGGGGCGATACAAGAGAAACAGCTCAGCCGTCATATAACGACTCCTCCCCCCGGCAGTAGACACCTCCCTCCTGCTTTAAGCTCACTCCTATCACTCCGAGGTCAGCTCACTCTCAGATGCTCTTCACTCCGGAGCACACTGCAGGTGTGCTTCTGACGGCAGCACAGACAGTAACTCTTCTACAACACGTTTGACTGTTCTCTGGCTTGATGCCTTCTGGAGCTTCAGAGTTCCACCAGATCAGTCACAACACAGTACATTTTAAGTGCACTTCTACAGATGGCTGTAGAAAAGAATTTCGATGAAATTCTCTGTGTCATTGGAGGCTTCGGAAAGTTCCAGAAGATCTTGTATGTGTGGATCTGCGTGCCTCAGATCTTCCTGGCGTTCCACATGCTGGTGTCAGTGTTCACCGGGGCTGTTCCTCCTCATGTGTGCCGCTCTACGAGGCCCTCAGTGGGACCTCCAGCCTCTGTCAACTTCAGCTTTCTGGCCAGCACCGATGGAGGTCCTGACGGGTCCTGCATCACGTACCTGAACCACAGCAGTGCTGCAGTTCTTGGAGTTGGACACCCAACTGTGAGCTGCCAGCAGGGCTGGGAGTACAGCAGGGAGACATTCCAAAGCACCGTAGTAACTGAGGTGAGTGAAAAACCTGCACACTCTGAAATTCTCTCAAACCTATGACTTTACAGATGATCCAGTTTCACTTTAATGTGTTCAACATGACAACATCATGAGGCTGTGGAGTGTGAAGCAGCTCAGGGTTTATTAGTGTGAGACAGATCTGGACAGGGCGAGACAGTGGACACCTGCAGCGCAGGCATCTCTGATGCTTCTCCACAGGCGCCTTCTACACCACAGGCATCCTGCACTGCTCGTCTACAACGTCTCTCCTCAGGCCTCTAGAACGTCTCTCCTCAGGCCTCTAGAACGTCTCTCCTCAGGCCTCTAGAACGTCTCTCCTCAGGCCTCTAGAACATCTCTCCTCAGGCCTCTAGAACGTCTCTCCTCAGGCCTCTAGAACGTCTCTCCTCAGGCCTCTAGAACGTCTCTCCTCAGGCCTCTAGAACGTCTCTCCTCAGACTTCTCTGACACCTGGCTGCATGCCCTTGTCTGGGTGTGTCAGGAACACGTGCACGTGAGCAGTTACATGACTGTAACGGTGCACGTCACGTGTTCCATTAACAGCTTATGTTCACTCATCGTTAGAACTGGTTCCAGACAGGAAGTCCACAGTAGGTCCACTGGAACTGAGGTAATGAATCCCTCATGAGGAGAATCGGAGCAGCAACAGAACAAGAACAACTATTCTAACAAATTAAAAGAGTTCCACAAAACAGATGAGTGTGTATGTATGTGTGTGTTCCCTGAGGGGGAAGGCCCTGAGAAAGTTACCGTGAAACAGGTTAATCCCAGTTGAACAGTAGTTACCTCTCAGTCAGACAGGAACCCTGCTGGTGGATCTTCTGAGGACCAGGAATGTTCCAGGTTCCTTCAGGTTTCATGTCTTTCCTCTTTCCTGCAGTGAGTCTGGTAACTGACCTGCAGGAGGCCGCCAGAGATCCTCTTTAAGTGTTTTTCTTTGGGTTGTGAATGTGTTTCTGATGCGTCTGAGATAAAGTCACCAACTTGTGAACTTGTTGATTTGAAACCAGCTAACCAACCGGCCTCCTGCTGTGACCAGTAGAACCAGGAACACGTCTCCTGAGAGGCTTGTTGAGTTCTTGACATGTTTTAAATGCTGGTTGACACATGGAAACCTGACTAGATGGTAAATGTCTTGTACTGTATTTTGGTAGATCATTCTAGAGTTCTATACTCCCCAAAGCGCTGTACAACACATCAGCCATTCACCCATTCATTCACTGGTGGTGATAAGCTACATTGTAGCCTCAACTACCCTGGGGCACACTGACAGAGGTGGAGATACCAC
The DNA here is from genome assembly GCA_006937965.1 of Callopanchax toddi. Classification (NCBI taxonomy): domain Eukaryota; kingdom Metazoa; phylum Chordata; class Actinopteri; order Cyprinodontiformes; family Nothobranchiidae; genus Callopanchax; species Callopanchax toddi. Next base: position 431,771 of record SSNR01000393.1, read on the forward strand.
CAGGTCCCTCTGATCACCAGCAGGTCCCTCTGACCACCAGCAGGTCCCTATGACCACCAGCAGGTCCCTATGACCACCAGCAGGTGGGTGAAGTAAGGCTCTGTTTCATTTATCACCATGAAGGATGGGGAACCAGGTTCTGGAACCCCTCAGAGTGCTGACTAATGGAGCTAACAGTGTAGGTTCTAGACCACATGATGAGTTTCTGAGGACTGAGGCCCTACATAGGGAATGGAATAAACTGAATTTTCACACCACTACAAAATGGCCGCCTCCCAATAGAGTGACCATTTTAAAAGCTGAAGATGTTCTCTTCCTCCTCGTCACAGTGGGACCTGGTTTGTTTCGACTCCAGCCTGAACAACGTGGGCTCTTCCGTCTACATGCTCGGTCTTCTTGTTGGAGCACTTGTGTTTGGAAACTTGGCTGATAAGTAAGTGAACCCCTGACTGTGGACTCTGTGACGTTTCACTCTGGGTGATGTTTGTCCTCTCTTCATCAGATACGGACGCAGGATCATCATCCTCGTCAGCCTGGCTGTTCAAGCAACCTTTGGTGTTGCTGCTGCTTTTGCTCCTAACTTCTACGTCTACACCAGCCTCCGCTTCATGGTCGGGACTTCCATCTCCGGTGTTATCATGAATGCCTTTGTTCTAGGTCAGTCCTCACACTAACACATCAGGATCAGGATCAGAGGTAACCACCAGGAGCAGCTTGGTCTCCATTAGCTGACATCAGGTTTCAGCCAGTCATTCATTACAGCAGGACCTGATTCAGTCTGAGGGCTTTTACAGGTCACAGCAACATCCTGCATTGTTTCAGTCACTCAATAATGTGAAGAATGACTTTGTTTTGATCAGAGGTCGACAGATAAATAGAATTTGAGTAAAAGTTTCATTTCTTGCTGAAATGCTGTTTGAATGCTGAGTGCTGAAGAACCTGAAGTGTCAGGATCGTCACGTTTAGGGCAGGAAAAGTCTCCAATTACAGGAAGGAGGAAGGGGAGTTTGTTTTTAAAAAGCCCTCAAGTGTTAGAGTGAAGTGATGTCATCATCAGAGGAGAGAAAGTTTGGATTCTTCCGAAAAAAAAAAAAACCCTGTAAAAACGTGTTGACAATCCAGACAGGCTTTGGTCTTCTTCCATTCTGTAGAAATTCTAAGGCTTCGAGCAATTACTCATCCATCCATCCATCCATCCATCCATCCATCCATCCATCCATCCATCCATCCATCCATCCATCCATCCATCCATCCATCCATCCATCCATCCATCCATCCATCCATCCATCCATCCATCCATCCATCCGTTTATCCATCATTTTCTGTTACTATCTCATATTTGAGGGTTTTGCGGAACTGGTGTCTTTCTTCAGCATCATGGAGAACACCCTGGACAGGTCTCCAGTCCATCAGCGTGCACTGAGCAGGAAATAAATGCAAATGTACCAGTTTGCATGTGCAATGTGTTTGCACAACAAAGAACAGGTCAACACACACCTTAAAGGTCCAGGCAGGCAAGTAAATTTAGGCAGAAATGTGTTGATGTGCAGTAAAGCTAGAGGCAGGCAGGCTGGGAGGAAACAGTCGTAGCTGCAGCCTCTGCTGTGACCAAAGTTTTGTTTCTGTACAGCTGTGGGAGTAAAAAGAGTTTAAAAGATGTTTAAAATGTCTGCCAGACTTAGAACAGAGTGATGACTTCACCAGAGGAGGGGGCTGGATTTGTCTGAAACATAAAATGCAGATTTTACAAAACCAGTAAACGAAATCCAGAAATGTCTTCAACCTGTGACCGCATCAAGTCTGAGACTGGGTTCAATCAGAATGAGGTTCCAGGTGGAAGCATCCTGAAATGATTGAAAAGCATCAAGTTTTGCTGAAAATTTAAACCAATTGAAGGATTTTCATTTTTTTCCCCAAAGGGGTCAAAACTTCATAAAAAGATAGATAACTTTAAAAGTATGAAATTATCTTAAAGGTCTCGTATTATGCTAAATTCACTTTCTAAAGATCTTCTAACAGTCATATCAGTCCCAAAGACTATATCTGAGACCCAAAAGTCTTAAAATATTTTCACAGTTTTTGCTTCCTTATTCTTATTTTGGCGAAATGTGTTTTAAGCTAATGCTAAAACGAGTGGTTTTAAAATCTTTCCCCTGCTGATGTCAAGAAGGGAAAAGACCACTCCTCTCTAGAGGACAGATCCAATCACGAGCACCTTTGGCTACCTGAGCCCACCCCCAACCTTTAAAAACCACGGGAGCGCTCATCCTCACAACATGATCCATGTAGTTCCCTCACTGTGTTGGCTTGTGACTCGTTGCTCCTCTGTTTGTCCTTGCTACACAGGCACTGAGTGGACGGGACCAAAGCAGCGAATGTTGGCTGGTATAATCACTGACTACTTCTTCGGCTTTGGTTACATTCTGCTGGCCGGAGTGGCGTACATCATCAGAGACTGGCGTAAGCTGCAGCTGGCTATATCGGCACCCGGCTTTCTCTTCATCATCTATGTCTGGTGAGTCAGTCTGGAACGTGGAACCAGAAAAACAGAGTTGTAAAGCCGCAGTGGGGTCCCTCTGCCCAGCTTATAACTGGCCTGACATGCAGTTTCAAACAAATAAATAAAATATCTATACTGTTTGATCACCGGGTGCTGAATGAAATAGCTGAAGCCAAACTGTCATTAGCTGAATTCTTCTTTCAGAAGGAACCCTTAAGATTTCAACAATAAAAAACAACGCATCACTATTAACTTAAATTTTGTGAGAATTTAAAGATTAAGCTGAAAAAATAGATAAAACACAGTGAAAAGGTTTCAGATGGACAAAAACATGCATACGAAATTTAAAGTTTTGAAGACTTGAAGCGCAAAAAGTCAAGTCAAGAGGGCCTCATCGTGCCCTGCCTCACTGACATTCACTTGTTTGGGTCTGGGTCGCAGCAGCAGTATCCGCATTAGGGAAGCCAACTGCTGGTGAAGAAACTGCTCTGGTGGTGTGAGGTTGTGGTCTTGGAGCAGAGTGTTTAGACAGAGGAGAGGGACTGGAACAGTTTGTGTCCAGGCTCAGAGGGGTCAGCTGCAGTACTGGATGCATACCTCCTGGGTCTCGTTGTTAACTTAAATGTAAGATTAACATTCCACTCTAAGTCGACCCTAAGTGTGAGTGAGTATGTGAATGGTTGGAGGTCTCGTTTGTCTCTTTGTGTCCCTGTGATGGACTGGAGTCCTGTCCTGGGTGTCCCCCGCCTCCAGCCCAGTGATTAGTGGAGATAGACACCAGCTCCTTGTGGCCCTTACTGGATGAAGCAGTTCAGAAAATGGATGGATGAACTCTCATCTCAAGAATATGTACTGCCATGCTGAACTTGGCTTGCGTGCTTCTGGCTGTGGGAGTTATTTACGATCGCTCTTGTTTGACACAAGTAAGGAAAATAAGAATAATGGCTGCGTTCCAGTGTAGATGCTGGTTTATTGAATGAGTCAGTTAAACAGTGCCCTAAAGCACCATTGAGGAATACTTATAATTTATTTTTAGGATTGTCAGCTGAACAGTTGATTGTCACGTTTTCAGGGTTTTGCCAAAATCAGCCCGCTGGTTGATGGCTAACGACAGGAAAGAGGAGGCGTGGGAACTGATCTCGAAGGCAGCGCAGATGAATGGGAGGCCCCTCACTAAAGACCTGGAGATGTGTCCGGTAGGAGTGTGTTCTAATGTATGGATGTTTTAGTTGGTTTCATATTGAAAAAGCATCATTACGGGCAAATGTTCTCAAGTCCCACCGCTGCTGTAGGAAGCTGTTTTATTTGTTTTTACACCGATCATCTATTAGACAATCTGACTTTTATAAAATGTAAATGCCTTGGCGTTTGAACCAAACAGCTTGTTTCAAACTTGTGCTAAATTATGCTGCAGTCCCAGGAAGGCTGGCGAAGGTTGAAGGCCAACTTTGAGACTGTGGAGCCATTATTTTAATAGTGACGGTTGTGTTTTATGACTTTAAGATGAGCCAGTAGAACTCCCCTGACTGGTTACAAGTCTTGTTTTCATTCATTCACGTTTTCATTCTTCACCTGCTCATCCAGATGTCTCGGATCAAAATCTGGACAAAGACCAAAAATCAAAATCAAAAATCAGCGCGGACAGAGAGCCGTTAGAGACAGAAGGAAGTGAAAATCTGTCGTTTGTGTTTTAGCGTGAGGAAGAGATGTTTTCATTAAAGAGGAATTTGTTTTGTAGACTGGAGTTGTGCAATTTCTATTTCTACAGTTAAAAAATGTTGCAGATAGCATGAATTTTAGCATGATTCAGTTGCATTAAAATGTAAGATCATACTATAAGATTACATTAAAAAATTATAAAATTCATTTAAATCTAGAACTTTAGACATAAAGATACGTCGAGGTTTATATATTTAGACCTTTATATAATTGGTTAGATCACCACAGGAGCAACAAAAACTTAAGAAAACCGCTCAGACAAGAGGTTTTCAGTTTTATTAGAGACACCAACAGGAAAAGGCAAAAACATTTAGTTTTTTCTACTAAAGTTTTTCTACACTAAAGTACTCTTCCTGCATCCTCATCCTTATCAGGCAACACTACAGAGAAAACCATCCAGCTGCAGGAGCAACAGCAGCAGAGTTTACTTAAGGTGTAGCCGACTGTTCTTGCATAAATAAGACTAGAATAACTTCACTGTAGAGTTTTAAAAGATTGTTTTCAAAACAACAGTGTTGCTATTTGTGTTTAAACCAGTGATGATCTGTGAAGATAAGAGATGAAACATCACAGCTGGAACGTAGCAACAGCATGAGCATCATGGAAGTGTATGTCTAACAATCTGAGAGGCAGGGAGCCACCTTTCCTCATTATCTTGTTACCTACAACAAGTCACATGGTTCACACTTCATAGGTTGATTTAAAAGCAGCCTTTATTTATTTCACTGAGCTGATTCTGTGAAGAGCCTCCAGATTCGAACAGATGTTCAAACACACACACACTGCGTTCTGCCTGGGCTCCATGTTGGGTTCAGCTGTGGGTTTGGGGACATCTAGACCCCATAAATAAACTGAAGAGACCCAAAACCTGCAGCAGCTGGTCCAGGCAGCAGAACTGAGGAGTGGCTTTAGATCACAGGCTATCAGCTCAACATGCAAACTATTTAACAGCCAGGTGCTTCACTCACTTTGTTCTATCAGTAAAACCTGCAGCTTCCTCCACATCTTATCCTTCACAGGCTCATCAAACAGAAAAGAGAAGCTCACTGAAGAAAAAACACTCGTTCCTTGACCTTGTTCGAACCCCCACCATGAGGAAGCAGTCTCTGATTGTTTTCTACCTCTGGTGAGTACGGGCCAGAGGGAAACCCTCAGAGAAGGTCCAATAAGTCAGCACTGATCACATGTCACATTTGAAGGTTTTATTTAATACGTTTTTTACTTATTTCATGAACAGGAATCTGCAGTTGAACAAGGAACAGTTTTTTCAGTTTTTAGTTATCCATCGAATCAGAAAAATGATGGACAGAAGGCATAGCTGGGTCAAAGGCTCAGAAGAAATAGTTCAGAAAGTAAACTGACGCACTAATAAGCCAGTCACATTTTAGTGTATAGTGGGCGTGGCCAAAACTGTTAGGATAGACCTTGGAAAATGTTCCCTCTTGAGTTTTGAGCATAGAGGATGAAGCTGACACAGCTGTTGTAATCTGTGGAGTCTGAGCTTTCACATGATACATTGTTTCTCTGGTTTGTATCTGTCAGGATTTCCTCCTTCCTGCCTCTCAGACTCCAAACCTTTCTCTATAATAACCTAGGTGTTTATTGCTTCATAAACTGGTCCATTTGTTTAGTAAACCTTCTCAGTCCCTGAGTCTCTGATAACATTCCGTCCTCTGGCAGCATCATGTGTTCTCATTAGGATTGGCACCTTTTAAAGGAATGAAGGATCCTGGTTTTGGTGTCATTTTCTATCAACAATATTTCTTAAATACAGAAGTGTGGCCATTTGTACCTGAGCTAGTGATTTTGGGATAAATGTCTGCATGTTCAACCTGAAGGCCAGCTGGTTAAGAAGAAGCGCCTCCTTCCTTCCTCTTCTTTGTTTACCCAGGTTTGTTAATGTTCTGGTCTACTACGGCCTGTCCCTCAACATTTCTGACTTTGGCATGAACATCTACCTGACCCAGATGATCTTCGGTTTGGTAGAGATGCCTGCACGCACCATCACCCTGTTCACACTCAACCGGTCCCGAAAGATCTCTCAGCTGGCTTTCCTGACGGTTGGAGGCTTGGCCTGCCTCTTGACCACTTTCATCCCCGCTGGTGTGGACACACACACACACACACACACACACACACACACACACACACACACACACACACACACACACACACACACACACACACACACACACTTCTGTGCAAACTAAGGCTAGATTCTACACACTGTTTCAGAAATAGACATTATTATTGACCAGCTTTATTCTCACTTCCCTTTAGAGTTGTCCATCATCAGAACAGTTCTGGCTATGATTGGGAAGTTTGGAATCACAGCGTCTCTGTCCATTATTTATATCTACTCAGCTGAGGTGTTTCCTACTGTAATCAGGTGAGTGCCATCCTCCCCGTGTGTCCCTGAAAAGCTTCCATAACGTTTTGATGCTGAACATAGAATGGATAGTGACGGATCTCAGGACAGGTTTACTATGTCCTTAGTTTTAACATGACCAGCTGTGATGAGAGCTGCAGGTACAAAATAAATATATTAGTCCAGTATTCTATCTAATGTTTATCAATCCAGAATTCTATCTTTAATAATTCATTATTCTAATGTGTAGTAATCTAGCCCAAATCCACCCCCTTTAACCTGTTTGAGTTTTGACAGATGCTCTTGAATGAATGAATGAATGAATGAAGCAAGCTGCTCAGTAAGGGATAACAAGCATTTGACAGGAAGTTCCCAGAGAGGCTTTCAGGTGGCTTCCTAACCAGAAGCCTGAACCACCTCAACTGGCTCGTCTCGATATAGAGGACCAGTGATTCTACTCAGAGTCCCTCCCGAGTGTATGAGCTCCTTATCCTATCTGTAAGGCTGAGCCTGACCAATCTGCAAAAGAGACTCAATTCAGCCATTTGTATTTGCGTTCTCGTTCTTTCAGTCATTACCCAAAGCTCATTACCGGTAGTCTTGCTTTCTGGCTCAGCTCCCCTCTCTGCTGCACGAGACCCTCATCTACCTGGAAAAGACCAAATCTCACGTCAGCTTGGTCTTTGTGGATTTTTTAAGTGCCTTAAACACAGTGCAACCACATCTCTTGGGCCGTAAACTACTTAAACTGAATGCCAACCCCCATCTCATCCTCTGGGTCCTCTCTTTGCTCACAGGGAGGGACCAGAGGGTCAGGGTGAACGGTCACCTCAGCACTGTCAGGTCAAATGGTCGTTCACTTCCATCACGTCCAGTCCTCGTCTCCCTCACTCACTGTAAACAGTCAGACTATTGAAAAGGTCCACTCATACAAATACCTCGGCTTCATAATCGATCATAAACTCACATTCCAACTTAACACCAAACACATTTTTGCAAAATGTCAACAGCGCCTCTATTACCTCCATAAACTCCTCAAACTTCAGGTTCACAAAACTATCCTGGTCGCTTTTTATAGATTGAATCCATTCTCACATTCAACATCTCTGCCTGGTTTGGTTCACTCACTGTGGATCACTGCAACATGCTGAATAAGATCATCAACTTAAGCAGTAAAATTATAGGTCAGCAGTCACTCACCACCATTCATAACACTAGAGCCTTTAGGGAAGGCTCCCAGATCTCCACAGAGTCTGTTCCTCACTCGTACTACACCATGTTACCATCAGGTCATCATTCATGGCGCACTCATAAAAAACAAAAGGAGCTTCCTCCAGCTTCCTCCCCTCCTCAACTCACATGTTAAATGCTAAGCCACAGTCCAAGTGACTGTGGATCTGACTAAATAGAGAGTATTTTATAACTCATTTTAATTGATTGTATGTGGGTGGGTGTGTTTCTTGTTTTTATATTGGGCTTCTGCTGGCACTTTCTTCTGCGTATGAAGTTCCAAACGGATAAATGAAGTGAATTTTGATTTGATTTGATTTTGAAAATCCAAGATGAAAGAGAGGCGGGGCTAGAAGCAGTGGTGAGAGGCCAGCAGTGACAAGGCGTGGGTAGTGATGGTCATCTGACAGCGATGCTCCGATACGAGCTTCAAACTCAGTAAACTTGCTTTATGCAGATGATGGGTTCAAAGCAGTCGGTGGTACTTTGGAACGTGAAGCATTCAGAAGACATACCCTGATTTAGATCTAGAAAGGCGCATAATAAATCTTCTTGTCTCTCAGTTGTTAGGATTTGTCTCATTATTTACACCAGGATTTTGCTTGTCTTTACTTTGATCTACAGACAAAATGGGATTGGGATAGGATCCATGTGTGCCCGGATTGGGGGTGTCCTAGCCCCCATGATGTACCTCCTGAGGGGGATAAGTCCTCACGCTCCCATGGTTCTGTCTGGTCTGTGTCCTCTGCTGGGCTCTGTCCTCACCCTGATGTTGCCTGAGACGGTCAACAAGCCGCTGCCGGACACCATAGAGGACGTGGAGGGAACTGACCTCAGGTTGGACCTCAAAGCTTTCATATTTTTACTGCAGGGGATGCAGAACAAAAACCGTGGAGAGGAAACTGTGGCTCACTTAGATGTTCATCCGCAATGAAGTGAGAAATTTGTTATTCAGCTGAGTTTAAGACAAATGGATGGATGGACAGTCGGTCAGACTCACACACAGACAGTCAGTCAGTCAGGACACTGACCTCTTCACTTTGCTGCCCTCAAGGAGGCGCTACAGAGCCCTGAAATGACGCTTCTCTAGGCTGAGGAACTGCTGTCCTCACCATGAACAACCCCCCCCCCCCCCCCCCCCCCCCC
>SSNR01000393.1:440743-503995 GCA_006937965.1 Callopanchax toddi
ACCCCCCCCCCCCCCCAACTGCCATACAAAATGACTGACCATGAGCATACACAGCTCAGTGATAGATATGTGCAATATTGAATGCATTTTTGCTCTTTTCTTTTCTTTACCTTTTTACCTTTCTTATATTATTTTTGTTACTCTATCGTACAATTTCTGTTTTCTTATTGATTAAGAATGTATTTTACATGCAATGATAATAAAGTGCATTCTATTCTATTCTATTTCTGTTTTTCTGCTAGTGATGAAGAGGATGAAGTGAAGGTGGTGACCTTTGACCCTTCTGTAAGGAACGTCAGCAGCACCAGGGTGGATTGACTCCTCCCCTCCAAAGTCAGCTGATAGAAACTCTGGTTTTTGTTTGATATTTTTTTTCCATTATTGGTTTTTATTTGAAGTCTTTGCTTCCAGTGGAAGTCTGAGCTGGTCTCTGATTGGATGAGGCTTTTCCAGTGGAAGTCTAAGCTGGTCTCTGATTGGACGAGGCTTTACCAGTGGAAGTCTAAGCTGGTTTCTGATTGGACGAGGCTTTTCCAGTGGAAGTGTGAGCTGGTCTCTGATTGGACGAGGCTCTTCCAGTGGAAGTGTGAGCTGGTCTCTGATTGGACGAGGCTCTTCCAGTGGAAGTCTAAGCTGGTCTCAGATTGGACGATTCTTTTCCAGTGGAAGCCTGAGCTGGTCTCTGATTGGACGAGGCTCTACCAGCTGCTCACCCAGATTCTAGCTGTTGTTCTACAGGGCATGTGCAGGGGTCACCAGCTCCAAGGCAACATCCTGCATGTTTGAGCTGTTTCCTGCTTCAGGACACTACTAATCTAGTGAGCTGCTCCCCATGTAGAGCTCTATAGATACCTCACACAATTAGATCAGGTGTGTTGGAGCAGGAAACAGCTGATTAGCACTATTAGCCACTGCTAGAGTCATTGTCATGTGTTAGATTTCTTAGCCTGCTCCTCGAGTCATAAAAAACAAATCACACTGTTGCCTCACAGCAGGAAGGTTGCAAGTTTGATTCCTGGCTGTGGCCTCTCTGAGTGGGGTTAGCATGTTTTCTCCATGCATGTGCAGGTTTCCTCCCCACAGACACGCCTCTTTGCTTCTGATGAGCTCGTAACAAAACTTACCAAATCCTGCAGCATGACTGAAGAAGGATTGAAATCCAGTTCTTGTTGCTGATGATGGAGGAAAATGTAGTTCATAGAAACTAGAAAACAATCAACCAATCAGATCCAGGGAATCTGGTGCTTCTCTTTAAGTCAGTCAATTTGACTCGTATTTTCAGATTTAATGATCCATAACTACAAAATTCCATGACATTGTTCTTAATCATTTTAATTTCTCATGTTTAATGAGTTATTGAGCAGGAGATGGTAAAACATTTCTTCATAAAGTTATTTCTGTGTTTTTTCATTTAAAACCCCACATTTCTGAGGACTTTACTCTCAGAAATGGGCGAGAGGCAGTGGACGCCCAGTGGTCTCCAGCCCATCACAGAGCGAGATGGAGATGGAACAACCTGTCAGGGGATGGAGGTGTGTGAAGAGCATTTATCCTTGGTGGGTTTGCATGTCTTTGAATTGTGGGAGGAAACCCACGCATGCATAGATAACATGCTAACTCCACGACACCCACTGTGTCACCATGCAGCTATCTTTGGTCCCTGATAAAGAAAATGTTACAGGTGCCAGAATTTGAAAATGAAAGATTATTAACACAGATTTGTTTGCAAGATTTGCAAATATAATAATGAAATATAAGAATAAGAGCAGTTATGCAATAATATCAGAGTCTCAGGATCATGTGATGCTTTTCTGAGGTGGCTTCATCTCACAAACCTGTCTAGGGTGACCAAACGTCCTCTTTTGCCTGGACATGTCCACGTTTTACATCCTGTCTGGGGAATATGGGAGGGGTTCACAAATGAACGACAATGTCCGAGTTTTATCGTTATTCACATCACCAATAGGCCCCTACTTAAAGTAACTGGTGCGAGGCAGTCTGTCTTGCGTGTGACATCATCCACTCTGGTTCTCCGTTCACAGACAGAAGACAGAAGGCTGTAAGTGCTGCTCCTGACAAAAGTCCCCTCTTACCATATCAGGCAGGTCAAATGGGAGGCACAGTGCATCGTGTGCAAAGCTGGTGCATATGTTTCAGTGTCAAAGGTGCCGGACATCTTCTAGCTCACAGAAAAACATAAACAGGATGTCCGAGGTGAGAGTTCATCTAAGTTGACTGAGTTCTTTGTTTCACTCTTTCACTCTGTACACACTTTTTGTGTACTTTTGTCTTGTGTAGAGTTGGAGCGGGCAGTAAAACGTGGTGTGTTTTGTTTATATTTGTTTCCATCAGGAATAAATGGAAAAATTCACCACTGCGTCACGGCATTTCATTTTCCAAAACCAGCACAACGCAGATGAGAACCGGTTACATATTGATTTGGGCATAATATATATAGATTAAAGTCTTTAATGAAACAGTAGCAAAGTGTTTCATGACTGAGCCAAGTGTCTTTTTTTTCCAAAATCAAAATATGGTTACCCTACCCAACATGTTTGGTAAAAGTGCCCACATTAAAGCAAAGTCTTGGTCATTCTGAAGATATTTATCTACAGTAAAGCCCACCCCCACTGTGTGTAAATCTAGTAACAGTAAGTAAGCCTCTGATTTAAATACTCATGACTTTTCACATCAGGAGAGATGCCTCTGGGGACAAATTAGTAGTTTATTTTGGGTTTTTTATGTTTTTCGATTGAAAAGACTAAACAGTCTCATGCTAACCTGTAGAGGTTAACTAAGGTAACATAGAGTTCCACCTATAAGCCACCTGTAAGCTAACAAGTAATAGAGGCACAGAGCAACAAGTCTGATGTTGGTCTCCATCACGAGGACCTCCCTCACAGAGACCAGACCAAAGAACTGCTGCAGGTCCAGGAGAAACCGTCCCACTGGTTCGTCTGTGAGACTGAGTGAAATGCTGAGTCTAGTCAAGTCTTTTCCAGCAGTTTAGTCTGTGTGGTGAAATCTGTCTGAGGCTACATTCACTCTGCAGGTCATTCTAATGTTTTTGTGCCGTCGTTCACGTCATAGTTTCATCGTTCGACTGGCAGGTCACAGGTAGAGCACACTTTAATCTCTATCCTAACACGAACTGAACATAGCTAAATAAATCCGATGCAGATCTGTGTAGCTAGATTCATGCTGAGACTGAGTGGTCATCAGGCAGGAATGACAGACAGAGCTGAGTGTCGTCAGCATAGGTGTGTGTGTGAGAGTGACACAGGACAGCGCTACACTAATGCTGACATTTATGTTATTTAAGCATCACCAGAACAAACCTTTGTGATAGATCATTTTGTACTAAGCTGTAAGGGAAAGGGTCTGTAACCAAGAAGAACAAATACACACGGCTGTCATGTAACATGTTTACTGTCAGAAATACAAACTTTTCAGACTGACTGTAATAAACATGGAGCCATTAAGTGTGTGAACAAAAGGAGGAAAGCATGCTAAATAAACTCAACAGGGTTGATGACTGCAGCTTCACTTCCTGTTCTAAAGGCTTTGGTCATATTACTCTGAGTAGGTATATAATATTTGACAGCTATGCTGATGGACAGGTTCCAACACTGACAGCTCCGCTGACCAGAACCGCCTTGCTGAAGCTTGCCTGGCTCTTGTTGATGATCAGGTTCTTCATGCAACCCACGTAGGGCCTCCTGGTGGCCATGCTGTCTGGGAGGAAGAGGTCTGAGGAGAGGGGAGATCGGTGAGCCAAACTAGTCCTGTTGTAGGAGAATGAATGAGGAGGATCTGGTGCTCACCTGGAGCTCCACCAATGAACACCGGCTTCCTGGTGTCGGTTGGACTGGCGTTCACAGGTCCCACCACATGGCTGATCTCTGAGTCCACGTTCAGCTGCACCACGTTAGCATTTCGGATCACTGAGGGCAGGAAAGTAATTTATAACGGTCACTGAGAGGATGAAAACAGCAGAACAGACCTTACACTACAGAGACCTTTAGACTGAATACTGGATGAAGAAAACATCTGACAGCTGCTGTTGTCAAACCCAGAGCTATAGCTGCTGTCTGCGTCTCACCTGTAATCCTGTGCCAGGTGCCGTCACACACACTCTGTCTCGGTGACACTTTGGTAAAGAACTCATTTCTGCCATCATTTACGAGAACGACCACCTGGGAAACAGAAAAGCACATCTCACCTCGACCTGGGAGACTCGATAAGTTTCAGTGAAGCAACCTGAGTCCAAATTATGTTCCTGCTCAGACTTACCACCCCACGATGAATGTAGACGATGAAATAGCCCTTTGCTGAGCGCACGTGTAGTAGCACCCCAGACGCCACACGGGGGCGCACCTCCACAGCCAGCTCAAACCTCAGCCCCAGCTCAAATGACTCATCTAAAACAGGAAACAGGCGTTGAGGACAATTAAACTAACCTTCATCTGGTGATCGTAGTTATTGCTGCTCTGGGTGCATCTTCACTTAAACCCTTAACAAATGCATTTATGTAAATATTCTACATTTTTGAAAGTATGAACAGTTTTATCTAGGGATGCAGCAACACCACTTTTTTCTCTAACCAATACCGATACTTGGATCTGAGTACTTGCCAGTACAGAGTATCGATACCGATACGTCTACCGCACAAAAAAAAGCAATGATTTGGAAGACAGGTTCTGTTTTCTTCTCTGCTTGTTACAGCAAATGAAGATGAATTCGATCAAAAATAAAAGTTTAATAAAAATGATCTAAAATATTTATGTGAAAAATAAACATTTTCTGTGAAATTATTGCAGTTTTCCCACTCCTAACCACTGTTCCTCTTTAGCTCAACAGCTCCCCCTAGCCACCAATCTAGAAAACTACAACAGAACCGACACGTCAGTGAAGCCACCTTCTGACCGCTGGTATCAGTTAACTTTAACGAGTACAAGTACATGGTATCAGTATCAGCCCGATACCATGTACCATGTACGGCCTGACTGAGGGGTCAGAATATACTATATGAGGTGGAACTCAGAACCAAAGCTTTGGATACTTTAAACTCAAACATCTAATTTATAAGTGATTGTAAAAACAATGTTAGAAGCAGAAAAAAGCTAACCCAGAACCACGTATCCTCCTTCTTCTGAGAAGTATGTCCCCGTCTCAGAGGGTCCTTCAAAGCATGGGCCGACCCCAAATGTCTCCGCCACAGAGGACAGCTTCTGTCCATCCAGCTGAAGGTTCTTCAGACAGCCAGTAAAGCTGTAGGCCGAGTTCCTCTGATGGGAATTAAAACAAAAACCAGTTGAACACAAACAGCAGAAGGTTGTGTCTACAGTAGGAACCACACCCACATCGCTCAAAGTGAAGGAGCCTCAGGAAACAGGAAGTAGCCCTTTGACCAAAGCAATGCTAATGGCTAGTTAGATTAGGAGATACGCTGCTGTAGATCAGTGATAAATTAGTGGTTATTATGGGGTTGGTTTAGTTCTCCTGCACATGTAAGCCCCTTGCTGGGTGTGGGCCCCTGAGTGCTGTGGTGGCCTGGACTGCATCGGGGGTGGTGATGGTATGCTGGGCTGGGGACTCCTGGCTTGAGCTCCCTAATGCAGGAGGCTGGTGTTCATTTGTTCTCCAGATGAAGTAGAGGTTAGCTAACAAGTAATCTAGTGTTTTAAAACATTGATGGGACTTCTTTGACCCTGATCCTGTTAACTGATGTTTCAGAATCATATCTGTTTTTTAACTGCTCATGTATGTTTATTGAAACTGGTCTCTGGTAGAGTTTGAAGAGGCACCTGAGACACACATCTCTCGTCTTTAGGACCATTTGGTTGAGTCAAGCTGTATGATTTGGTTAAATGTAGTTAAAACACCAGAAATACCAACATGCATACCTGAATATTCTTTTGGGCTCTCCCTGGAGGAACTCCTCCAATGAAGAGAGAGTCACTGACTTTCCAGTGAACGCTGTTTCCGTGAGTTCGGTCCACAAGTCCTGTGAGCCCATTGATTAGTAATCGCCCCATACTCCCATCACGGATAAACAATACCTTCAACCAAACAGGTGCAGAGGTTACCAATTACTAAACGCTGATGACATGAATAAGTGCTACACAAGTGGACAGAATATTCTCAGAAACTCACATTGTGCCATGCACCATTGTTCAACCTCTCCTCAGTTCTGATTTTCACTTTTTTTTCTTCTATGTTGAAAGTGAATACGAGATTTCCATGGGACAGGAACGCAGTCATGAAGTTGTTCTCTAGGACATCAGATGCATAAAAGATGAGGCCAAAGGAGGACTGGGTCTTCATGGACAATGAAAGGTTGAATCTGGAAGAGGGAAACGAAAACTTTGAACTAGTAGAAGAAATCCTTACAGTGTCTTTGAAGGAGATTTGGAGCTGACCTACCTCTCTGGGAAAGAGTCAGGGAGATCTGTGTAATGCTGCCTGCTGTTGGCCACACCACCATAGTGGAAGGCCTGGTGTGTTGACCTGGGACTTGAGGACAGGTAACAGGCCTCAAGGTGTGGCTCTGATACCACCTGGTCATCACCGTGAGGTTCTTGTGGGTCTAGAGGAAAGCTGGGTTTGTCCCTTGCGACCTAAACAATCAATGATCTATCAGTTTAACCCATAGTGTCTTCGGTTAAACATAAACAACCTCATCTAAAGGACAGAGATGAGTCCTCATGCATTAGTTGATTATGTGACGTTAAAGACAAAAAGGACCACTTCAAAAACAAGGTAAACACTTTACAAACTATTATATTTTTCAGCTTTTTCTGCATATATCTGTAAAACAATTTTAGAACAAATATTTGTGGCTTTACCAGGAAAACAGATCCAGTCACAGGACTCTCATCTTAGGGATATTGGCCTGGGTCATGCTAACAGGTGATATAGTATTCTAACTCTAGAGGTTAGCTAACAGGTAATATAGCATTCGAATGGGACACTTTAGAACAAGAGTTTTTCAAATTCCAGAAAATCATCTGCTAATCTGACCACTATCTGCAGCTATTAGTACTACTCCAGTCAGAGGACTACTTGTTTCTACAGACTGCCCACACTGAGTGGGTGTGGTCCTCTCTGTAGATAAATTACTGACAGAACACCACGTCATCGTGACTCAAACGATGCTTTTTAAACCACACATTTACTGTGAGCTCCAGTTTTCTTTTACCTTCTGCGACTGGCTGGGTTTGGCTCTGGGAGTGGTGTCCCTCTGCCTTGACAGCAGCGCAGCAGGAGGGTGCTGAACTGGACAGTCCTGCAGGTTAACATCCACCTTCTCTGTGTACTTCTGAAAGTCCTCTGCTTCAATGTCCTGGTCTTGTCTTCAGGTAGAATGAGCGACAGGGCAAAGGTACCAGAGACATTAGCATGCACAAATCACAAAAACTCAGCGTCCGGTTGTTCTGCTAACTGAGGGAAGAGAGACGTGTGAGTACTAACCAGGTGGTTTGGTTGTCAGTTCAGTGGATATTTACCTATTGATGTAGGTGTAGCTGATGCAGCCTGTGAAGTTCTTGAAGCTGCTGCTCGGAGATCCTCCATAGTAGAAGGTTTTTACTGGTGAGTCTGTTGAGGACGCTGTAGCAGATGATGGACGCTTCTTCTCCTGCTTGTCTTTGTCGTCCACTATCAGTGAGTACCTGAGGTTTACCCATTAGGAGGCATCAGAATCTTTTGAAAAGTGTTCATGTTGCATCTACAGCCAGTAAACTAAGTATTGAACACATCACCAATTTTCTCTAATTGTCCAATTCTTTGGTATATATTGAATACATACAGTATATGAGCAGAGGAAGGTTTGTTTCAGTGGCTCATTTATTGGGAAGTCTCCTTTGCAGGACGCTTACACTTACTTCTGATTGTTGACAGAAGCCACTAAGAAGTGAGTCCTTCCATCACTGTACTGTTTCTTGTGTGATTTGACTTTGGTTCCTCTGTTGTTCAGCACCACGGCGCCATTCTCCAGGGAGATGCTGAACTCGTTTGACTGAAGATGGATGGAGGAAGGTTAGTCATCCTGTAGCTGTTAGCAGTTTGTTATTTAAAATATCGATTGATTCAGGTGTGAAGGTGAAAAGGCTGTTGGAAGCCTGCGATCAGTTTCCTATTAAGTCTGAACTCGCAGAGCAGTCATAGTAAAATATTAACTATGGTCAGTGTGGGGCCCCGGTAAGCCTCTATGCAGGATACTCTGGTTTTCTGATGTTTCACTCATGAAAGGTCTTCATTTAATGCACCTTAATAAAATTCAAGCACTGTCAAATACCTTGAAAATGTCTATTTAGATTTCATATTTGGAACAAAACTTTGACAGACTGATGAAATCTAAAATGTTCTCTAGGAAGACTGTATTTACCCCGTCACTGTGGTAGAAGAGGAGTCCACTGGGCTGCAGGGTTCTGAAGTTAAGTCCTCCTTCAAAGCTGTCAAATGGTGAAATCTTTGCCGTTGAGCCAAGGACACTGCGCCCATTGAAATATGCTTCACGAGACATCTGTCAGAATATTAAAATGAGCAGTCAGTTCTCTCAACAACACAAACTAGGTGTGTGTTTGTGGACTTGGCATGTGTGCAGTTTGGCTAGGTCCAGATTAAGGACCAGGTGAGGTTCTGTTGTTGTGGTCTTGGTCTCATGGTGTCAGAATGTGATCATCATAATGAGGAGGACTGTTTAGATACCAGTTCTAATGGATCCAGGACATTTATTGGTGGATTCATGAATCAAACAGCTGTAGTTAAATTAGCTGTTCAGCTCCTTGTTAGAGAACAGCAGGTTGAATAAAAAATACTGAAACATTGAACAGTTGACCTAAACATCTGGAAAGGTTAGAGTATGTGTGTGTGTGTTTTTGTAAAGGCCATACAAAGGACTCCTCTGGGCAGCCGCTGCTGATGTCAATGGTTCCAGGCTCCTCCAACAGGTTGAAGTCTTTTTTCTGAAACTGGAATCCTTTCACGCAGCCCTTCAGGCCGACAACTGAGGACAGCTCTGGCCTGTAGAGAACATTTAGTCAAATATTTCCTGCATGAGACAACAAACCAGCCACCTAAATATCTCAAATATTTTAGTGCAGCGGTACACAATAGGGACAGATCTAGCCGCATCTTTCTGGCCCACAAGCCGATGAGCAATTTCGAATTTGAGTTGAAATTTTGGGTCCATTGAGAGCTGTACCAGGAGCTACACAGACCAAGACTATAACCAGACATGAACATAAACACAAAGGAACTCAGGGGCGAACTGTGATGGACCTGAAATGATAAATGTGATGTCTTAATATTACTTATTTAGTATTGATAATCCTTTATTTCACCATGAAGGACGTACTGTCCACTATAGTGAATTCCAAGTTAATTATTGGTTATAATAATCTTGTTCCAATGTAGGATTACGTGTGTGAAAATTACGTTATTTATTTAGTATGATGAGCTTCGCCACTATGAGGCATCTTGTCTCATCCGGTGTAAGTAGCATCTGGACCTGTTGACCTTGCCAGCCTATAAAACCAGTAGAGATCCAGACTAATTTGAGTATAAATTCTCTGACTTCCCTTAGGAGGTTTTCAAAGGAATAAAGTACAAAATGGAGCAAGAAAAAGACAAATAACTGATAGAAAGTCATTTCAAAATGACCCAAATTTCCCTTTATACTCAGTCTGTGCTTGGATTTGAGTCGGAGAGTTGTTTTAGTTCCAGGTGTTCTGAACTCACCTGGCTGTTAGGATGCTGGAAGGAGCCCCACCTATATAGATATCAGAGAAGGGCAGGGTGGTTCTAGGGTTCTCGAAAGTCTTAACAAGGTTCTTGTCTACCACTAGGATCACCTTCTTGGAGTGATGGTAGATCACGGTCACCTGTGGGGTTCCAGGACACACAAAGTTAAGGCAACATGTTTGAATCAATAAAAAGATGAAATAAAGAGAGGAAGTCAGGCTACCTCATGGTACCTGGCGTCATTTATCTGACGGTTCGGTGAGTCGTCCTGGAAATGTTTTGGCCCTCCATCAAAGCCAAAGTCATACATTAGGTTCAAAAAGCCATTCTTCAATTCTAGAAGGAAGAATTTATCCTGAAAAGAAGAATATGTACAGTAAGTATATAGGGTTAACCCTGACCAGTTCAAGTTTGTCCAGGCTGGATGTATATTGTTGCTGTCAGGTATAAACCCCGTACCACCAACATTCTGATTTAAAGAAAGGAAGAAGAAAAGTGTTTCTTTTACCAACAACAAGCCCTGGATTGTCACAACATCTCAACGGCTTCTTGACACTGTTATTTAAAAATATATCCATAAAACCATCAACTAATGAAATCAAATCTAAAATGACTTTATTCTTGGAGTCCCTGGGATGGTTGCTAGACGTTCTGCACAAGGCACGCCTTGTACTACTGCAGTATATACATAGTAGCAGACTTATGCTTCCATATATTTGTGAGTGTGTGTTTTTCGTATTTGCAGCTCAGTCAGTGTGTGGAATATATGGTGTATAGATAAGGCTGACTGTAGTGAAGGTTACCATGTTACATGTGTCCCATGGAATTCAGCAGGAAATACAGT
This sequence comes from Callopanchax toddi, assembly GCA_006937965.1. Classification (NCBI taxonomy): domain Eukaryota; kingdom Metazoa; phylum Chordata; class Actinopteri; order Cyprinodontiformes; family Nothobranchiidae; genus Callopanchax; species Callopanchax toddi. Next base: position 451,335 of record SSNR01000393.1, read on the forward strand.
TAAATGGTGTGTTTACACAACAAAGACAGGAGGAGGATGGGGCTGGAGGCCTGAGCATACTGCACAGGTTTAGTACTTCTATGTATTTCTCACCAAAACATAAAAAGTGCATTAGTTCTAGTGTTAAAACCAGAACGCCAACATCCACCTTGTGGCGTAGCTAATTCATGACATACATTATGGCAAAATGGAGATAAAAGTTTTCCCCTGACAGCTACAATATCCAGCAATGTCCATCATCATCTGCTTCCACGTTTGGTAACGCAGTTTAGTTTTTAGGTGCACTTTAAATGCAAAATGCTTGAAGACGCACCCCGTTGACCATGAGGAAAATGGCGCCATTCTTTGTGACCGTTCGTATTGCAATATCGAATCTTGTGACAACGGCAAATGGTGCTCTCCTCTCCATGTTATTGATGAGTGCGTAGCCCCTCCCATCAAACAGGTAACTTGCAACGCGACTCTCAGAGAATGCCAACTTGTACCTTAGAACAAAACAAGAAGAAATCAGGAGCTTTAGATCAAACATCACCATGAGAAGTCTTCAGGATTCAGGTAAACGGTCATTAGTCTAATGTGGTGGTCTACCAGTTATTGATCTATGTCTTGTAGCAGACGCTTTCATCTAAAGTGACTTATGAAGGATGTCCTTACTGTTATATAAGTACTGTAGATGACTTGCTTTATCTATAGATCTGTTAAACAAGTTCAGTTCTGTTAAATGCCACTTTGATCAAATATATGCAATAAATTCTATGAAACATCGTTTAAAGATGAGTACAACAGATCAGTGGTCCTGAGACAGGCCAGTCTAACCATGTGGAGGGTACCTGGAGCATGGCGGTGACGCAGCTACATTCATATTGTGAGTTTCTTTGAAGTTGTACAGACTGATGATGCCGTTGTTCAGAGATGACAACTCAATGCAGCCCACAAAAGGAGCGAGGCTCAGAGGAGGTGGCAGCTAGGATGCAAACAAAACAAAAACATATTGTTCATTGTTTGAGAAGCAAGTCAGATGAATGTTTTGACATGTAATTTGTTGAAATGGCTGAAATATTATATTAAAAAGTTCAAAATACTTTCAGAGAAAACTAAAAAGTATCAAAAAGGGCTATAGTTCAAACGCTGACTCAGCAATAAAGTAATTACCTTAACACCTGGTGGGGCCCCTCCAACATAGAACACAATATTCTTGGGGTCGACGTCAAACAGCGATCCTGGAGCTTCTCCTTTTTGGATGAACTTCTGTTCATCAGTGGAGCCCTGACTGGGAATGGTCAGGAAGACTTTTCCATGTCTGCCCAGCCTGCAAAAAATACCCAGAATGCCACCAGTTCACAAATCAGTCACATGTTGGGGATTAAAAGCAGGTACAAATAATCTGAGTAAAATCAAAAGGTGGCAGATCTAGGTCTTTACTGTAATGAGGATTCCTTAGAGTTTTCATCTTCTCAATGACCAGGTGTCCAAACATTTGACAGGTAACCATAAAAACAATCTCACGTTACCTGAACTTTGTTTTTTTTTCCTAATTGATTCATATGAAAAATTTCAATCCAGTTTTCTAGAGAATATTTGTGAAAGTGATAAGTTCAGGTAACTCATTCTACATGAAACAAATCCATCTGGGTCAATCCTCCTGCGCTTACCTTTCTATTTTGATGTGGTTAAAGACTGCAGGCCATTGGCTGACAGGCTTTGAAGTAAGTGGAATTTCAACATCTTCACTCCCAAGGTTGTACACAAACACCAGGTTGTCATTTTTGATGGCCAGACCCATGTAGTCCTTCCTGCTCTAAAGGCAGAAACAACAAAAACATTAAAGAATTCCTTTCCTCATCACTCGGTTTCAGTTTTTTAAAGCTTGATGAGTTCCCATCAGGGGAAATGTTTTATAAAAATTACAGAGTTGAAGTTTCAAATGCCTTTCTGTAAAGCAAGTATTAAAAAACTAACCAAGTAAATCTATTATCTAACTTCTCTATCTAATTTCTCAACAGATGTTGATAACAATCCATGTAATGCACACATGCAAAGAACTCAAACCATTAATGTCCACATGAAGTTATGTGTAATCTAAGTGACATAGCATTAATGTATAATGTGCTTGAAATCCTCACGTTTCTGTCTCCCAGATATAAGATGAATCTGTCCTCTATGGGATCTTTGTCTGGGTCCACCCTGATGAACAGGCTGATGGACGTCACCGTCTTCAGCTCTTCCAGATTGCCATGTGGATGAACCTCCACTGACGACTGACCATTAAACTTCATGGACACCTGGACCTAGAGCAGAGAAAACTACAATGTTTCTGCTAACATCAGTTAGATTTGTAAACCGTGAATGCAGTGATGGTGAACCAACCTTCCTGACAACGCTTCTGGCCTGCGAGATGAGTTCTCTGACCCTCATGATGTTGGTGGTCACGTTGTTGATGGGCTTCTTGTCTTCAACCACCTTCAGCTTGTCCAGTAGTTCAGGCACAAGCACGTTCAGGTTCTCCACTGCAGAGCCATGGAAAACACAACAACCAAATGTGGCACATGTGAGGACCAACTCATAAGGAAGGAACATAAATCTAAACTCAAATAAGGAAATTCTATTTTGAATATCTATTAATAAAATAGTATGTTCTTATAGCATTATAACCACTGAACTTAGATCTTAAGTCTGTGTGCATGCTTGTAGTAGTGTGTGTGTGCATGCTTGTAGTAGTGTGTGTGCATGCTTGTAGTAGTGTGTGCATGCTTGTAGTAGTGTGTGTGCATACTTGTAGTAGTGTGTGTGCATACTTGTAGTAGTGTGTGCATGCTTGTAGTAGTGTGTGTGCATGCTTGTAGTGGTATGTGTGCATGCTTGTAGTAGTGTGTGTGCATGCTTGTAGTAGTGTGTGTGCATGCTTGTAGTAGTGTGTGTGCATGCTTGTAGTAGTGTGTGTGCATGCTTGTAGTAGTGTGTGTGCATGCTTGTAGTAGTTGTGTGCATGCTTGTAGTGGTGTGTGCATGTTTGTAGTAGTGTGCGCATGTTTGTAGTAGTGTGTGCATGCTTGTAGTAGTGTGTGTGCATGCTTGTAGTAGTGTGTGTGCATGCTTGTAGTGGTGTGTGTGCATGCTTGTAGTAGTGTGTGTGCATGCTTGTAGTAGTGTGCATGCTTGTGTAGTGTGTGCGCGTGTGTGTAGTAGTGTGTGTGTGCATGCTTGTAGTAGTGTGTGCATGCTTGTAGTAGTGTGTGTGCATGCTTGTAGTAGTGTGTGTGCATGCTTGTAGTAGTGTGTGTGCATGCTTGTAGTAGTGTGTGTGCATGCTTGTAGTAGTGTGTGTGCATGCTTGTAGTAGTGTGTGTGCATGCTTGTAGTAGTGTGTGTGCATGCTTGTAGTAGAGTGCATGCTTGTAGTGGTATGTGTGCATGCTTGTAGTAGTGTGTGTGCATGCTTGTAGTAGTGTGTGTGCATGCTTGTAGTAGTGTGTGCATGCTTGTAGTAGTGTGTGCATGCTTGTAGTAGTGTGTGTGCATGCTTGTAGTAGTGTGTGTGCATGCTTGTAGTATTGTGTGTGCATGCTTGTAGTATTGTGTGTGCATGCTTGTAGTAGTGTGTGTGCATGCTTGTAGTAGTGTGTGTGCATGCTTGTAGTAGTGTGTGTGCATGCTTGTAGTAGTGTGTGTGCATGCTTGTAGTAGTGTGTGTGCATGCTTGTAGTAGTGTGTGTGCATGCTTGTAGTAGTGTGTGTGCATGCTTGTAGTAGAGTGCATGCTTGTAGTGGTATGTGTGCATGCTTGTAGTAGTGTGTGTGCATGCTTGTAGTAGAGTGTGTGCATGCTTGTAGTGGTGTGTGCATGATTGTAGTAGTTTGCGCATGCTTGTAGTGGTGTGTGCATGATTGTAGTAGTTTGCGCATGCTTGTAGTAGTGTGTGCATGCTTGTAGTAGTGTGTGCATGCTTGTAGTGGTGTGTGCATGATTGTAGTAGTGTGCGCATGCTTGTAGTAGTGTGTGTGCATGCTTGTAGTAGAGTGCATGCTTGTAGTGGTATGTGTGCATGCTTGTAGTAGTGTGTGTGCATGCTTGTAGTATTGTGTGTGCATGCTTGTAGTAGTGTGTGTGCATGCTTGTAGTAGTGTGTGTGCATGCTTGTAGTAGAGTGCATGCTTGTAGTGGTATGTGTGCATGCTTGTAGTAGTGTGTGTGCATGCTTGTAGTAGTGTGTGCATGCTTGTAGTAGAGTGCATGCATACTTGTAGTAGTGTGTGTGCATACTTGTAGTAGTGTGTGCATGCTTGTAGTAGTGTGTGCATGCTTGTAGTAGTGTGTGTGCATGAGTGTAGTAGAGTGCATGCTTGTAGTAGTATGTGTGCATGCTTGTAGTAGTGCGTGTGTGCATGCTTGTAGTAGTGTGTGTGCATGCTTGTAGTAGAGTGTGTGCATGCTTGTAGTAGTGTGTGCATGCTTGTAGTAGAGTGTGTGCATGCTTGTAGTGGTGTGTGTGCATGCTTGTAGTAGTGTGTGCATGCTTGTAGTAGTGTGTGCATGCTTGTAGTAGTGTGTGTGCATGCTTGTAGTAGAGTGCATGCTTGTAGTGGTATGTGTGCATGCTTGTAGTAGTGTGTGTGCATGCTTGTAGTAGTGTGTGTGCATGCTTGTAGTGGTGTGTGTGCATGCTTGTAGTAGTGTGTGTGCATGCTTGTAGTAGTGTGTGTGCATGCTTGTAGTGGTGTGTGTGCATGCTTGTAGTAGTGTGTGTGCATGCTTGTAGTAGTGTGTGTGCATGCTTGTAGTAGTGTGTGCATGCTTGTAGTAGTGTGTGTGCATGCTTGTAGTAGAGTGCATGCTTGTAGTAGTGTGTGTGCATGCTTGTAGTAGTGTGTGTGCATGCTTGTAGTAGTGTGTGTGCATGCTTGTAGTAGTGTGTGTGCATGCTTGTAGTAGTGTGTGTGCATGCTTGTAGTAGTGTGTGTGCATGCTTGTAGTAGTGTGTGCATGCTTGTAGTAGAGTGTGTGCATGCTTGTAGTGGTGTGTGTGCATGCTTGTAGTGGTATGTGTGCATGCTTGTAGTAGTGTGTGTGCATGCTTGTAGTAGTGTGTGTGCATGCTTGTAGTAGTGTGTGCATGCTTGTAGTGGTGTGTGCATGATTGTAGTAGTGTGCGCATGCTTGTAGTAGTGTGTGCATGCTTGTAGTAGAGTGCATGCTTGTAGTAGTATGTGTGCATGCTTGTAGTAGTGTGTGTGCATGCTTGTAGTAGTGTGTGTGCATGCTTGTAGTAGTGTGTGTGCATGCTTGTAGTAGTGTGTGTGCATGCTTGTAGTGGTATGTGTGCATGCTTGTAGTGGTATGTGTGCATGCTTGTAATAGTGTGTGTGCATGCTTGTAGTAGTGTGTGTGCATGCTTGTAGTAGTGTGTGTGCATGCTTGTAGTAGTGTGTGTGCATGCTTGTAGTAATGTGTGTGCATGCTTGTAGTAGAGTGCATGCTTGTAGTGGTATGTGTGCATGCTTGTAGTAATATGTGTGCATGCTTGTAGTAATGTGTATGTGAGGGAAAGATAGATTTTGTCCTATACGGAACCCCATATATTTCTGTTTTTTCGAGGGAGCTATCAAGGGGAAAGGTTTTACTGTCAAAATGTAGACCACTACAGTGATTTGATTCAGCTTTCTTTGTGTCAAAACAAAGTAAAGAAAAATAAAAATCTCTCACATACTACAGGTGGGTAAAGTCTAGAAAACAGACATGACTTCCTACCTGCTTCTCCTGCAGAAGCAATGGCCTGTTCATAGGCAGCTGTAGAGTATTCATTATTCCTCATGTTGTTGGCCCACTCCTCCACCTTGCTGCTGATGGGAGTGATGGTCTGAAGTACTTCGGATGAGCGGTGGAGAGTCCCTTCAGCCACCTCTACAGTGAAGTTTAGACGCTGCTGCGTTCTATCTGTAAATGAATAAAGAAAAGGACAGGAGAACGTCATGCTATTTCAGGTTTCCTTATTAGAACCTTTCAAAAGGATTATGGGAGTGTATGTTGAAGAGATGTTACTGAATTGAATGTCTTTATTGATCCCCAGTGGAGACATTCACTTGTCACAGCAACACAGACAAAATAATAAAGAACCAGTGAAGAAACATAGACAATATAAAAAATAAAATAAAATACCAGTGAATGTACAACGCAGCACAGAAATGTACCGATATGTGACCATAGCACAGATCCTCATAACAGGTTAATGAATGAAAAAAGAAACTAAACAGTGGAGTTGATCATCCTTATGGGAATAAATGATCTGAGGTAACGCTCTGCTATGCATGGTGGATGTTTTAATCTTCCTCTGAAGGGCCGTAGCCTCCTCAGGAGGTGGAGGCAGCTTCTTCTACAGAGCGTCTGTGATGTGGGACCAGTTCAGTTTATTGTTGAAGTAACACCCAGGTACTTAAAGGTTCCACAGTTTCAATGAGAACCCTGAATGTTCACCGGTGTGGAGGTGATGTGTTTCTCTGGAAGTCAGTCTCCTTTATTTTACTGGTGTTTCAGCACAGATGGTTTCGCTCACACCAGCCCACAAAGTCCCTGATGACTGACTGATGTTCCAGATGGTTCCCTTCAGAAACACAGGCAGCAATGGCTGAGTCGTCAGAGAACTTTTGGAAAAAACAGCTGCTGGTGTTGGACGTGAAGTCTGAAGTGTAAAGGCTGAAGAGGAACGGTGAAAGAACCGTTCCCTGTGGAGCTCCATCAGCAGCCCCCTGAGACAGGCCTCTTTTATGTCTGATTTAAATCACTTTAGAAAACAAATCTCTTTAATAATATTCATTAATCCTTCATGTATTTATCCATTTATTAATAGTAGTTTTCAGTGTTTGACCCACTCTGTCTTTGGCAGCAGAGGGATGCCACCTGGATGGCCCCTAGGGACCAGGTTTTGGGTTCAGTATCATTGTGCAAATATGTGTGCCAACTAGAAAAATTCCTGACCAAATTTTGAGAGGGCGTGCAACCTGCGGCATCTTTTCTGGGTACGCTTTCTTGTGAATTAAATGTAAAGATATTAAAATGATTCTCCACGGTGTCACGGTCCATTTAAACATTGAATGAGGTCTCTAGGTATAAGTTTCTCCAAGCAGGAAGCTCTCAAACACCAGAAAGTGGAGGCAGCTTTATTCCGTTCATTGTGGTTTTTGGCGTGGTTTCTTGTGAAGTGCATTGTGATTCTACAAAAATGGCAAAATATATTAAAGTGGTTTCTCAATATGTTGGAGTCCAGAGTCTGTTTTAAACCAAGTTTAAACCAAATGAAGTTTCTTTGTTGAAGCATGGGTGTAGATTTGTCATGGACGGAGGTGACATGTCCCCACCAATACCCAGCTATCACTGAATTGTCCTCACCAATAATTTGATCCAAAGGTGCAGAAATAACGCTGCATCCCCACCAATTATACGTGCAGCCCAGCAGACTGAGGTGCTGTGTGCAGATCTGTGTCCAGGGGAAAGAGGTGTGTCTGGATCGACCGGCACAAGTCTAACTAAACACCCATTCTCTCTATAGGACTAAAGATTTTAAACGATTTTAAAACAACCATCTTACCTGTCTGGATTCCATCGATGTCATGCACTATTTCTTTTAGTTTCTTCTGATTTGTATCCATGGTCTCTTTGGTCTCCTCGATATATTTCAGTTCATCAACCACTTCATTCTCTACCTCTGAGACAGCACAGCATGTTAACAACAGAAGGCCACTGACCAGTCAACATGTTAGTGTAGGCTAGTGAGAGATGTTCTATTTAAATACCGTTTTGTTCTGAATGTAATGAAACTGACTCCTTGAAAACCTGCTGGCTTCGTTTGACCAGGTATTCCAGCTGCGTGTTGATCCCAGAGACAGCCTGAAACACAAACAGAACACCAGCATTGGCATACAGAAAGCCAAATGTCAGATTTGTGTGACAGAACATACATCCTCAGCTCTCTGGGACAGGTTGAAGGTGGTGAGCGAGGTAATGTTGGCGTCGTCGGCGTATTTCACTATGTTGTTATAAACGTTGGCGGCGCTGATCGCTCTCTGAACGAAGCCGTTGGCATCACTTTCTCTCAGATCCCTGAAGGAGAGCATAGATGAGCCATCATAAACCAGTCTGACTGATCCTGACTAGTTCACCTAAAGCTGCTGTTGGTCCTAAAAGCAGGAATCAATAAAAAATGATGCACGAGTGCAGGAAGCTCCTGTACTTAACCTGTAGAGGTTTACCACGTTTTAGATGTTTAGTTTGTTCAAACTGTAGCAGAACTAAACCGGCTTTAACTGGACTGGACTAGTTAGTTATTAGTTAGTAACTAGTTACTAGTTAGTAATAGCTGGTATGTTTATACTTAATTAGTGGCTTGTTACTAGTTAGTTCATAGTTGATATGTTTATAGTTAATAAGTTAGTAGACTAGTTAGTTAACTAGTTAAGATTTGATCATTAGCAAATAGCTACTAGTTAGTTAATAGTGGTACCTACTTACTAGTTGGTAACTAGTTACTAGTTAGTTATAGTCACTATCTTGTTACTAGTTAGTTATAGTTAATAACTAGTTAAATAATTGGTAACTAGTTATTTGCTAGTTAATGGTGACTAGTTGGTAACTGGTTACATGTTGATTAATGGTTGTTAACTAGTTACATGTTAGTTAATGGTGACTAGTTGGTAACAAGTTGCATCTTAGGTAGTAGTTGGTAACTAGTTACATAATAGGTAATATTTGATAACTAGGTACATAGTAGTTAATAGTTAGTAACTAGTTACATGTTAGGTAATTTTCCTAGTTGGTAACTGGTTGCATGTTAGTTAATTGCTGGTAACTAGTTACATGTTAATTAATGCTTACTAGCTGGTAACTTGTTACATGTTGGTTAATAGTTGGTAACTAGTTACATGTTTGTTAATGGGTACTAGTTAGTAACTTGTTCCATGTTAGTTAATAGTTGGTAATGAAATACAAGTTTGTTATTAGTTGGTAACTACTTACATGTTAGTTAATAGTTACTAGTTGGTAACTAGTTACATGTTAGTTAATGATTACTAGTTGGTAACTAGTTACATGTTAGTTAATGATTACTAGTTGGTAACTGGTTACATGTCAGTTAATAGTTGGTAACTCCTTAGATGTTAGTTAATAGTTTGTAACTAGTTACATATTAGTTAATAGTTACTAGTTGGTAAGCTGTTAACTAGTAATACAAAAGAGCAAGGCACTACATTAAAAAAAATCTAAATCCATTAAACAACAAAACCTTATATAATAAACACACACACTGCTCTGTCTTGAGTTTCAGTAACATCTGCTGACAGCTGCATCCTGCACACACACACACACACACACGCCCGCGCGCGCACACACACACACACACACACACACACACACACACACACACACACACACACACACACACACACACACACACACCTGCTCTGTCTTGTGTTTCAGTAACATCTGCTGACAGCTGCATCCTGCACACACGCGCACACACACGCACGCACACACACACACACACACACACACACACACACACACACACACACACACACACACACACATACACACACACACTGGTGTGCCTTGTGTTTCAGTAACCTGCTGACAGCTGCGTAGGTGTTAAAACTCACCCCTCCAGCTCGTCAGCCTGCCTCTCCAGCTCCACAGCGTGATCGTTGGAGCGCTGTACCAGCTCTCGGTCCACCAGCAGGAGGCGCTCCGTCTTCTCTGTCAGCTTTTGACTGGCACCATCAATTTCAGCATGATATTGTGTCACATTCTGCACTCATACAACACCCACATGCACAGACATTAGGTTACGTTTTGTGGCATTGTGTAGACTCACACTGATGACCAACAACAAATCTCATCTGAGCATCAGCAGGATCCAAAATCATCTAAACACACAGAAACATACTAACAAAGGTACACTGTACTTCTCGATGGAGATGAACTCTGAATTCTCACACACATTAGTCAGATGTGTGTGAGAATCACAACAACCCCACAGTCCAATACATCATCACGCCTTCAGCCTCATAGGGCTGCTAAACAGAGCCGAGTAGAAAGACGTGATCTCACCTTCACCAGAGCGTCCACCTCGGCTACGTTCCTCTCAGAGTCTGAGATGAACACTCTGCCTGCTTCCAGCGTCCTGTTGGCAGCTGAGTGGTCCTCAGTCATTTTCTGCTGCTTCACCTGGACTCAGAACAATACACCATTACAACCAACGTCAGAGGAATCATCACTTCAACAGAAAACAGAAGAGACGGGTCTGATAATGCTGAGAATATATGTTTTACCAAAGGGAACAGTAGTAAGCTGATTTAAATACCGTATACTCTAAAAGGGACTCGTCACTTCTTTAAGGAGCTTTAATTAAAGTCTTTATCTTTAATGTTATTTTTCATGTCGACAGTGACACCATGAAGCTGGAAGTTAATGACACTTAAAAAAAAACTATTCACCTATAAGAACAAATAAAATCATAATCAACAGAATTAAAGGCAGCGTTAGAAAAACAACCAAGCCTGTTTTCTTTAAAGAGCAGTGAGATAAAGTGCAAACAGAACTGTCTTAGAGACCAGAGCTGTCTTCTACTGCTGACAGAAAATGGTCACATAGGAAATCACCTCCTTCTTGTTGAATTTGAGGACACTGGCTCTGTTTATGTCCTCCGTCTCCCTCACAGAGCTGGCAGCTTTGAGGAGAACATCCTGAGCGTCTGACAGCCTGGTGGAAAAGCGGGACAGAACCTGTTGGACAGAAGGAAGGCGGCCCTCTGTGATCAACAGCTTCTTCTCCATCTGGCGAATTCGTCTCAGCGCTGGGGGGAAAAAACAGAATATGAAGGAATGTTGTGACATTTGCTGCTCATTTCAACAAAACATTTCATGAAGAACCACAATTAGTTTTAAAATATATAGATTTATTGCAAATGCCAGATTGGATCTTTGACTGGGATCTGTCACATGCAGCTCTGGAGATACCTGCAGCTCTGGAGCCACCTATTGATCTGGAGCCACATGTGGCTCTTCAGCCTCTCTAAATTAGCCTCTTGCAGGGATTAAAGACTCTTGAAGTTTTGGAAGCTGTTAAACAACATCAGACAGTTTTTCCTCTTTGAGCTGTCGTGAACCACGCAGGTTATTTGCTAACATGATGGATGATGTTTTCACCTCCAGGCTTGATTTAATTATTTCACAACTTTATTATTTCATGGTCTATGCCTGTGTTTTGCTGCATATCATGAATTTATTTTATCTGTCAAACGTCCTGCACACAGTTCCCTGTGGTGCTCCTGTGCTGATGATGTGCAGCAGCAGGATTCTTGACTGAAGTGGAGAATAAAACAGTTGAGGTGTGAGTGATGTTATTGGTCTCTTCTTGTACAGCTTCTTCATGTGAGCGGTCCAGTCCAGCTTGCTGTCCAGCTGGACTCCCAGACGGTCTTTATGTCATCTCCTCAGATAGCCACAGGAACTGGTTTGGACCTCCTTCTGAAATCAACAAACACCTCCTCGTTCTAGGTCGTGTTCAGCTGTAGATGGTTGTGGCTGCACCAGTCAACAAAGTCCCTGATGGTTCTCCTGTATTGTTTCACAACCTCCTCAATACATCTGGCAAATGCTGAGTCTAAACTCCTGAAGATGTGTAGAGAGAGACCAGGAAGAGGGACAGGACTGGTTCTTGAGGCTCCTGATCTGCTGAAGATTTTCCCAGAGACACAGTTCTGCAGGTGGTCCATCAGCAGGAGATTAGTCCTGACTCCAGCTTCATGGTCCTGATCTTCTCCCTTGAGCTTGAGCAGTCAAAGCACATGAAGCTCATAGATACATCACAGTGAGCTTCACCCTCTGTAGCATGTAGATGAGGGAATCGTCCACACCAACACAAGGCTGGTAAACTGTAGAAGACCCATGTATTCAGTCACCATGGGTCTGATGTGAGTGAGGACCAGACTAGCTAGGGCAGGGGTGTCAAGTTCCAGTCTTTGAGGGCTGCTTTCCTATAAGTTTTAGTATTTATCCTGATCCCACACAGCTGAATCTTTGGTTAAATGACATCATTCCTCCCTTTGCTCCAAACAGATGTTTCATGCTACCTGTTTCACCCTGTCCTGCTGCAGTTTGAACTCCACCTCATTCCGAATTTTTACAAAAAGTGAAACATCTTAAAAAGTATAAAATATGAAAACTGATTTGTGTGTTCTGATAACAGCGGAGGAGGTCTGAGTGTCTTGGCCCTGATGGATGGACCAGACATCAAACCGTCTCACTGCGTAGCTGAAAGTTGTTCCTGATTATCTCCTTACAGTCATGAGCCTCAGCCGACTCATCGGTGGCGATGGGTTCCCTCGGCGACAAGTCCAGTTGCCTCATCCAAGTCACGATTTTCTGGGCCGTTTCGGTGTTTTGTCTGACCACCTCCGGATCCACTTCCTGTTGAATACTGTACAGCTCCCAGTCGTGGATCATGTCTGTGCACAAACACAAGTACACACTTCATCTGAGCAACAGTTTATCTGGTGCTTTGGTTTTCTTTACAGGATGATTAATTAAACAGGTCATAGGAGTACTGAACATGTCTCCAGTTCTCTAAGTTCGTCTATCTCTAAAGGTTCTACTGATGTTAAATTCTCACCAGATGTTTAAATGGAGAAAAATCAAACCATCCATGTCCAACATGTTTTTTACGAACAGGGAAGACTGTCGGCTGTAGCCACGTTACAAATAAAAGCAAAAACCAGTTGCAAAAAAAAGTGAAAACCACGTCATTTCCTACACACACACACACACACACACACACACACACACACACACACACACACACACACACACACACACACACACACACACACACACACACACACACACACACACACACACACACACACATACACACACACACTGCTCTGTCTTGTGTTTCAGTAACATCTGCTGACAGCTGCATCCTGCACACACGCGCACACACACGCACGCACACACACACACACACACACACACACACACACACACACACACACACACACACACACACACACACACACCTCACTCTACCCCATTACCACAGCATTCTATAGAGATCTTAGATTATCTGTGAACTTATGGACTAAAGCTATCTAAATGGATGTTTCCAGTTTTAAAAATTGTAGGATTTTCACCAGAAACAGTCAAAGACAAAACCCTGGCACCACATAAAAGCAGCTGCTTTTACCTTCAATGCGTAGGTTGAGATCTGTAAGGTTTTTGCTGAGCTGCTCAGCCAAGGTCAAGGTCTCATCTGTCTCCTCATCCAACCTGTTCCCCAAACTCTTCACCCAGCTCTCCTGAGAAACCACAAACACACCAGAACTTTAGCAGGGTAAATACTTACCGAGTTCTTACACTGGTACCCAAAGAAAATTCAAGCACTTTCAAGGCAAGCTTTCAGGATTATCCAGCACCTTCCATTGGTGAGGATCTCCACATGATCAGAGCAGATTCCCTCTAAATGCTTATTTCATATCCTGTTTTCACTAGCGTAAACTTTATTAGGCTACAACCACTTTCAGCTACAGTCTTAATGCTCTGATTGAGGTTTGAAGAGCTGATACCAGATTCTGATTATCGTTCAGTGGTGACCCGATGATCTGATTTATCTCAAAGAACTAGAAACACTAGAATACTAAAGATGTTCTCACCAACTTCAAACAAATTACTACTGAAGTATAAACTTTCACATCTCTTTGCATTAATTAGCACTTAGTGATGGTGAGTTCATGAGCTGAAAAAATAAACAGAATTTTTGCGTTTCAGACCAGCCTACCACTGATTAGACCATTAATAATAAATATCAGCCAGTTTAGACACTAGACGTTTCCTAGTTTCGAGCACGTTCAATTGAATTCATGGATTTCAAATACCCATAAGAACCCTGTACTAAGTATTCCAGTTTGCTAGTTTTTTAGGATTAAATGATAAGCACATGATAGGAAAGAGGATGTAGAAACCAACGTCAGTGAAAATCAGCTAAATGAACTCTGGAGGCTGAACTGAGGTGATGCTGCTGCTGACCGATTCTCGGAGCTCTTTGATGTCCAGCACCACAGCGTCTGTAGCCTCCTCTAGCTCGTCAGTCTGGGACTTTATTACAGATGACTTGTTCTGCCAGCTTTTAAACTGCCTCTGAAAAAAAAAAACAGGGAATTTCCTTTAATCCAACACATTTCACTGAGATCAAAAGGCTAAGAGGTCTGTGGACTAAAATGAAGAGTTCACTGAAAGAAAGGCCTGATTCCTCTGAGACAGAAATAAATCATGTTGGATGGATGGATGGACAGACGGATGATGACTGGTTGATTTATGGTTGATAGATGATTGATTGGAGGTTAATGAATGTCTGGTTGACGTCTGATTGATGGATGAATGCTCCTCATTAGGGTCTATTTTATATTCAGTCATCTTGGATCCAGTGTTTAGAGCTCCAGCCCTTCGTTGTGTACCTGCAGCTGATGAGCTGTGTAGTTGTAGTACTTTAGCCTGTCGTTAGCAGCAGCACCAGTAGAGATGTTGAGCACTCCAACCTTCAGCTTATCCAGTGTCTTATTGGACAGTTTCAAGTCCTCAATCAGCTTCCATGTACAGTCATCACAACCTAAAACCAGGAAAAGCATGAACTCAGAAAGGTGTGTTGCTGAGCTGCTCTGATTGGCTGCTGCTTCACTTACTGTTGTTGCACATGTTGACCATCGCCTCTGCCAGGCACTCTCCTGTTTGCATGTCACAGTGACCACTCTCACAGTCGCACTCTACAAAACACACATGCACATTATTGTACTTTACACATCATTCCTGCCGTTAACTGCAGTCACACATTTGGCAGGAGGCTGATACATCTGGCCTGTGCTCTCAGATTACTTTAGCAGCTAGTAAATGTAAACCAGTGATGTCATCCTGCTCTCAGTGGAGCGTCTCAGGGTAAGGTCGCAGCTGTGAACAAACTGTAGTGGTGGGTGTGGGAATGTTAGCATTCAGTGCAGCCTTTCCTCTAGAGAGCTGCTCCGGAACTGTTTCTTATTAATTTATCAGACCTGCTTTGACATTGTGAACATTCCAGATCTTCTGATTGAACCTAAACCCACAATGAGGCATCATGTCATCAGTATGGTTCTCACCTGTAGAACAGCCTCTCTGAGGACCTTAGATCAGCTGTTGATGTTTTTAAAAGTAAACTCAAACCTGTTCAGTCTCACGTTTAGTTCAATCATTTGTTTGTAACTTTGAACTCCTTGTAGACGGTTCCTTTTTTTGCATCAAACAACTAAATGCAGCCAAGTTGATTTTTAATACTAGTACTTTCATCAAGAACTTCTACTGCACCCTGTTGAGGATCTTCAACAATTTAACAGTAATGAAGAAATAAAATTGACCCTTTCCAGCTGTAGATCCTCCACCAGGGGGCAGCAGATCATCTACAGTGATCCCTCGTTCATCGCGGGAGTTACGCTATAAAAATATCCCGCAATAGGTGAAATCTGCAAAGTAGTCAGCTTTATAGTTTACAATTATTTCAGATGTTTTAAGGCTGTACAAAAAACTTCACTTTTCTTAGAAAGGCATTAACATTTTCACACTTTTCTCTCTTGTTTTAACACTCTGGTTGGTCATTTGGTACCTGGACGTTAGAACAGCAGAATATAAATATTAAATTAATGTATTGATTGAGTCTGAAAGATGCAGCCAGGACAGCGTGTGTTTCGTTGTGATATGAAGACCGCAGCACCATGATCAGCAGCAGAGAAGCAGCAAGTGAGGTGAGCTGCTCTGTGCTTCTCACATCCCGCTGCGCTGCAGGAAGCATGCCATCAGCAAGATGTGACTCGCTCCGGAAGGCTACAAGAACCTGTAGAAGGTGAACATGTGACTCACTCTTGCAGCCAGAAGGACTGTAATCCCAGAATCCTGGGAGGCAGCGCTCGCAGTAACGACCTCCAGCGCCAGGGCGGCAAGGACAGCTGTGGGTGAGAGGGTGGCAGGTGGACCGGATGGAGGCTGGCCCACATTCACATCTCCGACAGCCGTGACAACTGGAGAAGCCAGAGTAACCCTCCTACATTATGAAAAAATAAAAACTACATTTATCAAGCTGTTAAATTTAATCTAGACACATAAACTTTGCCTAAATTCATCCATCTTTTCTTTATTTGTGTTATGAATTAATCATTTAATGATTTATATTTATTTAGAAAAACTCTACAGTTAGAACACTAATCCTCAGGTGCATCACAAGGTTAAGGGTTAACATCTCTCTGAAGTTAAAGAAACAGTTTGTCAGGTGAATCTTTTTAACAGCTGACGAATCATAGTTTGAGCTGAAGTTGCTGAAGACCTTAAAA
This sequence comes from Callopanchax toddi, assembly GCA_006937965.1. Classification (NCBI taxonomy): domain Eukaryota; kingdom Metazoa; phylum Chordata; class Actinopteri; order Cyprinodontiformes; family Nothobranchiidae; genus Callopanchax; species Callopanchax toddi. Next base: position 467,723 of record SSNR01000393.1, read on the forward strand.
AGTGAAGGTTAAAAGCTTTAAAGGCACACTAAGCAGTTTGGGCCTGTTGCTAGCACCCCCTAGCGTCCGTTTTAAATCACTGTCATAATAATGATTATATATTAGCACATACTGGCTCAAGAAGAAAGGTTTAAAAATATGAAAAAGTTACTTAGTGTGCTTTTAAGTCATGTTTTTATCAGTAAAATTTAAAAAAAGTTTTAAATGTGAAAAAAATCTAAGTGCTGAAAGATGTGAGACCACCATGAAGATACTCTGTCTCACCTCACACTGGTCACAGAGTGGTCCAGTGACGCCCGGCCTGCAGTGACACACTCCCGTCCTGTCGTCACACGAAGACGTTCCACATGGGTTGCATTCACACTCTGAGACAAATATAGGTCAGACGCAGTAAGGACAACATCCCATGCCATGCTGTGGTGAACACGTGTACTCCTGTGTTTGGTCATTCTACTGCTTCCTGACAAGATGCCTGAACCGCCCCAACTGGCTCCTGTTGATATGGAGGAGCAGTGGTTTTACTACTGCTTTATTTCATTTGTATGTTGATGATCTGTGGATGCAGCTAAGAGCCTGAAACACTGGATGTCTGCTGGGTAAAACACTGATCTGATGTATGCAGATGACCTGGTGGTCTTCAGTCCAGTAGTGCTGGTTTATAGCAGCTCCTGGTTATCTGTACTGAATATGGTGAGCACTATAATATCCAGTATACTGCTGTTAAAAGTGCTATTTTGAATTAGATGAATACCATTAGTTTCTTTTCAAATTCATAATGATTTTATAAACAACAAAGGAAAAGGAGTGGTCCTAGGGCAGAGCCTTGGGGAACCCCATGACTGATGTGTCTTGTATGAGAATTTGTGGTTGTTTACATAAAAAGAGAATGGACAACAGCCCCTAAACTAACTATACTGACGCTCCTGAAGGACGGTGGAATGAGTTGCTTTCCCAACGAGTCCTGAACCCCCGCCCGTCCCACCCACCTCTACAGTTCTTGGCGCTGATTGCATCACCGTGGAAACCAGGGGCACACCGCTCACAGTTGGCTCCGGCTGTGTTCCCCCAGCAGTGCTGGCAGTGGCCCGTCATGTTGTGGCATTCGTTGAAGATCAGGTTGGGGTCAGTGTTGCCATTACAGTCACACCTCTTACAGAAGCTACCGATTAATAGTGGGTTGCCGTAGTAACCCGGAGCACACCTGCAGGGGAAGATTTATCCTGAGACAACAGAAACCCTCTGACAGGAAGAGAATCAGCTGCAGTCAGAATGATGTGGTTTGTTGTTTTTAAAGTGATGTTTTATCAGGTACAGTAAGAACCAGACCCACCGCTCTCTAGAGTCTCTACAAACAAGAGATGTCACCAATGAGTGTGGTCCGTATTGATAAATAACTCATAGAAGCCTCTTCAGAATGACCCAAACCTTTCAGGCATGAAGTTTTTCTTCAAAGTTCACAGAACACATCCTGTAACAACATGTGATGTAAGTCTATGCTGAGTTGTTGACAGTCTGATCAGGACTGACCTCTCACAGTGATGTCCAGCATAGCCTTCCTGGCATTTGCAGCGTAGGGTGGCTCGGTCGCAGTGTACAGCGAAGCTGGCCGCACACACACAGGACAGTAGGTCAGAGATCACACACCACCACCAGCAGTAACCCTAACCCAACAACAAACCCACTTACTTGTTGGAGGAAACGGAGAGTGGGCAGGCACAGGGCTGACAGACGTGTCGCCCATCCTGTCGATGACTCAGAACGTAGCCATCTTCGCACATTTCGCAGAAATCCCCTGCACTGTGGTCCCTGCAGCTCTGAAAGAGGAGAAGTTAGCTCTATGGTGCAGCTCTGGGTCTGTTAGAGTAAGTCTGACAGGAAAACTTACTATGCAAACACCAGTGATGTCCTCACAGTAGTCAGCATGCCCCTTGCAGTTACATGGTAGGCAAAGGTTTTGCTCACTGAGGAACAAACCCTTTCCGCACACCTGCATCGGGAAAATAAAAAGTAGAAAACCATTTCAGTTTCTCTGCAAACAAGCAGAGCTACACTTAGGGCAGCATTAAAGCAGCTATCTGGAGCATTTTTCTATGTAATAAGGTTTTCTAAATGTTTTAAATTATATTTCAGGTCTAAACTATGATCTATGGGTTGAGTTAAATGGTAAATGGCTTGTATTTATAGAGCGCTTTCTACAGTGCAGAACACCCCAAAGCGCTGTACAACACGAACAGTCACTCACCCATTCACACTCACACTCACACACTGGTGGTGATAAACTACGTTGTAGTCTCAGCTGCCCTCGGACACTCTGACAGAGGCGGGGGCTGCCATGCACTGGCGCCCTCCAAGACCCTCTGACCACCACCAGTAGGCAAGTTGGGTGAAGTGTCTTGCCCAAGGACACAATGACAATCTAACCCAGCCGGAGCTGGGGATTGAACCGGTGACCCTCCGGTTGCCAGACCGGCCACTCTACCAACTGAGCTAGTGCCGCCCCTAATGCCGAGTTCCACAACATCTGTCATTCTGATGAAGACCCTCCTTCCTCTTATAGACCTCTTTGCATTCTTTCTGACTGGCAAACTTTTTCATCCAATAAATTTAAATTTCTGCATTGTCGGCTATCAGTCAACATGCACTCGCTTCGAGCAAACCTGTAGCAGTAGGGGGCACTCTCATACAGGACACTCCGAATCTTTCTCTGTTTACAGTCTCAGCCGTCATGGAGGAGTCAGTCAGAGCTCATTTCTACTAAATAGTTATCCATTCCCCGGCTACTGAGGGATTTATTTTTATTTTTAAATATGTCACCTCACAGAATGGCAAGGCTTGCCAAGGATACACGTTTATTTTGGTAGAACTTCATTCAGGACCGAGTGTTTTCTTATTTCTGGGTTCTCAGTCCAGCAGCAGCTCGCTGCTACAGAGCTATACGTATCAGAAGCACAATGGGGACAGAGAGAGTTCAGACCTTCTCACAGTGTGAGAACATGATTTGTGAACTGTGAATGATTAAACCCTACAATGTAATCATAGTTTGAGCTGGAGTTGCACAGTTTATGCCCAGCTTACAGACCGAAGTAATGCGCCGAGGTGCAGCTGCTCTTATTAGGTTTCTAGACCTCTTTGTAATCATGATTTACTGTAAAATGCCTGAAACTTACCAGCTTCAAATAGTTAATGAGGTTCTATTCATTGACCATGTATGGCAGAATGTGGGCGTGTAGGAGGCGGGGTCTGATCTAAAGTCAGCAGAGAACATTTCCAGGCTTTAGAAAGCAGAATTGTGTGGATCTGTGTGTACTCGGAGTTTTAGAGGCTTTGTGTGAGCAAAATGTTCTTGCTGAGGTTAAGTAGACTTTTAATATGAATTCTATGCAGAGTTTCATAAATGAGGCCCCTGAACTTCAGTCGTTTTCAGCTCATTCTTTTATCACTCAGCATTTCAACAAGTCACTTTTTCTGCTTTTTATTGTTTTTAATGTGCAGGTTAAGAGGAAACCAGTTGACCAGCAGCTTCCTCCTACAGAATGTTATAATCAGCCCTGAATCCTGTCACATGCTCGGTCTCCAGTCTTTCCTCTGAACCGTCTCTCTTTTTACTCACAAACATCCTTTGAACATCTTTGAACTTCTGAGGCAGCCCCACTCAGTGAGGCGTACAATAGCACGTTGTTAGCAGCCTGTAGGAACTCCAGAGCTTGACCTTCTGGCTCCTGGTCATCAGCGCTGTGCATTCAACGCTACAGGAGGACGGAACATTCCAGACTTACAGCACAGCCTGCTCACTAGCGATTCACACTTTGATTTATTCACAGACGGCTGTGAGACAAAGACACTCTTGTAGCAGCTGATGCTAACATCCTGTGAACAGCAGTTAGTAGGGTTTACTTCTATAGTACCTCTCACAGATCAACGTCTCAACCAGCTTCACAAAAACAGCATCCAATAAATTAACATCACAAAACAAGGTCAACCAGAGCAGAAAGAATTCTAGCTGAGATGCTGTTCTAAAGCTGAGTGAAACGAAGGAAAACTCAAAACCTGAACTGAATCTGATCTGACGTGTCAGTAGTATCTGAGAACTTTAGCAGAAAATATCTTTAACTATAGTGGCCGACTAAATAGGAAAGAAAAACTGGAATACCTGGAGCAGAAATGTGGAATAATGGGAAAAATGTGGAAGTGAAAAAGTGTCAGAAGGAAAAGGAAAAATCCAGAGGTAAAGAGACAGGCTTCCTGGAAAAGGACAGAAATGACCACGTAGTGATGTTTACTTTGTTCTGTACTACAAAAAGTGTGGGAGTAAGAAGAGTTTGTTTGTAAAAATTTCAAAATAAAGTCCCAGCTCCAATATTTAGAATCATCATCAGAGTGAGGGAAGTTGGAATTTTCTGATAAAAAAAACTTAAACGGATATCTTTTAAAAATATGTTAACTCTGTACTCTATACTGTATGCTCTATACTACATATACTCTATATTACTGTATACTCTATATATTACTGTTTACTCTATACTTTATATACTCTATACTATATGCTGTATACTCTATATTGTATACTGTGTACCCTATATATTGTATACTTTATACTGTATAATCTATACTGTATACTATGTACTATATACCCCTGTACACACCTATGTACTTGCTCCTGTCTGTACCCTTGTAAGTACCTTTTTACATTTCCCTGTACAAACTTTACAACCCCTTTTCTTACCCTGTAGGATCCCTTGTACTTAACCTTGTAAGTATTTCTGTATGTATAACTGTACTCATTGCTGTATATGTCCCTGTACATACCTTTAAGTATGCCTGTAGTTACTGTATGTAGCTGCTGTACTTACCCTGTATGTACTCCTGTACCACTATGTCCTACTGTATTTACCTTAGTTTGTACCCCTGTACTTACCTTGTACTGTATTACCTTGGACATAGCCTTGTACTTGCCTTGTATGTACCCCTTTACTTATCATGTATGTACCCCTGTACTGTGTTTTCAGACCTTTGACACATGGTATTTTTAAGTTATAGTTTCTGAGTTTTGTCCCTTAGGTTTTTGGCTGAACCATGATGTTTAGTCTCTGCATCACAGAGCTGCTGTTAGGAACAATAACATGATCTGACCCCTGACCAAAGTAAAGAACCCTTCTGGTCATGTGTCTCAGTCTGTGCATTAGAGCTGTTTTTGAATATCCACCTATTTGTTTTTTAAATAAAAAGTGGGATTATGAGGAATAAATGTTAAGGCTTTAGGTTCAAACCTCATCTCCACTTTCCTCTGAATTTGAGCTCATACTAACTTTCAGACACTGGATTTTGCTTCTGCAAACATCCTCAGGAAACAACAGCTCCCAGGTCATGAGAATATCACCCTTCCTGAAAAACTATGCACCAGACCATGAGAGCAAGCTTCCTCTCAGGGGTAAAAAACAAAATGAAAAGGCTATACCAGGAATTATGGGATTAAAGGAATTCTATCCTCCTTTGAAAGTTATTTAGACTAGTATAAAGTCGGATCGTTGTAAGGAAATGTAAAGAAAAGTGGTGTGACTCAAGAGTTTTGCACAGTAATGTAGACACCAAGTGCCTTGAAAGGATTACCCTAAAGGGTTCTGGAGGGCTTGGGTTCTGTGAGTTCATTCAGTGGAGATGAACCTGTAGAACTCTGGCCTGTTTGCACATTTCAGGTGACCTTACTGTTCTTCTCCCCATGGACTGTTGCTCAAAGACCAGCAGCTGGTTTCCATTAAGAAACTGTCAGGGAGGGGCAGTAAACACAGCACAGCAGTGGAGACAGTAACTCAACCCCAGGACACACCAGAAGTTCTGTTCACCGTCTAGACATGGACCCAATCCAGCCTCATACAGAACACATAAAGCCGGTGAAGACCGATCCGTCTGTTAGGACGAAGCAGTCCAGAGGGTCTTACCTTCAGCGAAGTCTGCTGCTGTTCCCCGAGCCTGCTGGCACAAGCTGGATGGGTTAGTCCGGAGAGGATGCAGAGAAGGCAGAGGACCAGTCGGGGTATAGCACCCATATTAGCTTGTGATCCGTCCTGTCCGTCTCTCAGACTGTCCTCTGGTCAGCTCCTATTGATCCACTTTGCCCTTTAGCTTCACTTCCCCACTGCCCCTGTCCCGGCTGAATCCTGTAAAACTGACTTCCTCCCTTTCTCTCCCCCTCTCTCTCTCTCTCCTCCCTCCCTGCCTGCCTGTCCTGATTCCTCTTCCCTTGTGAGCTTGCCCCCGCCTGACTTGGGCCTAAATCACATACAGATGAGAAGCTGAGAAAAACAGCAAGAGAGGAAGAACAACACAGAGAAGCGACTGAGCAACAGGAGGATGTCTGCTTTTTGAGCAGGCTCTGCTGCTCACCCCACCCCCAACCCAACTGGTACGAGTCAAATCGAGTCTTAAGTATTTCGTCTCCTTTTGCAGGACCATGGCACCCTTTTCACCTTGGGCTGAGCAGGCAGCAGGCACCCCTCCCCCTCCACTCGGCCAGGGTGGGCAGAGGGTCTCAAGCTTCAACACTCACCCTGTTCTCCACAGGCGGAGCAGAAACAGCTGCTCAGTTTTCCTTCACCGCCTCAGACATGAGCTTTCTGTTCTACTGAGACTGTGAGACTTTTACCAAGGAGTCTAACACTTCCATTAGAGAAGACGTATCAGTATCAATGTCTACCAGCAGTGTTTGATACTTTAGAGAAGTAATGCTGAAACTCAAGACTAAAGAACTGTAGCGCTGCCAGACGTTCTGCCTCATCCCAATAGTAAAAACGATATCTGTTAATGTGTACTGGAGAAATCCACAACAATACTGGCCAACAGAGGGTGTACCACAAAAGATCCAAATAAATGGACAAACTGGGGAGGTTCTAGGCTGAGTGTGAACAGGTGAGGCAGATAGGCAACAGGTGGGTGAGCCTGGAGTAAAGAGGGAAAACAACAAATAGCACAGGAAACTAAATAAACACAGAATACAGTATAAGGAAACAAATCCAAAAGCTTTAGAGATCTCATGTTTAAAAAGTGACACAAAAAGTATAGAAAACCTGTAAAAAAAGATCAACACAAAAAACAAGAGTTATGTTTGTTATGAATGACAAAAAACATCAAACAAGGACACCTTGTTTGATAGCACCTCTATATATATCTAGATATAGCACCTCTTTAGATAGTCACTTTACAGGGACAACCAGACGAGACAATAACAGACTAGATACATTTAAACAGAGGGACTTTTACAGGATAAAGGATACATTAAGACACTGATCACCTTCAAGGGGACACTTGGGACATTCTGAAAGTGTTTTTCTACAGCAAGGACCACACTGACTGCCAAAGACTATCGGTCGGCTCCAAAAAGGTTCTAGCAAACCATCCAATGCCTCAGGGGAGGAAGGCAGCAACTCGCTCACACTGTTTACAGTGGGGACGGAGAGCTGCTGACATCAACTGGGACTATAGTCGGGCGGTGGAAGGCATACTTTGAGGAGCTCCTCAATCCCACCGACACGCATTCCTATGAGGAACCAGAGCTGAGAGACCTGGGGACGGACTGTCCAATCTCTTGGGCAGAGGTTGCTGAGGTAGTCAAACAACTACACAGCAGTGGAGCCCCGGGGGTGGATGAGATCCGACCTGGGTATTTCAAAGCTATGGATGTTGTAGGACTGTCGTGGTTGACACGTCTCTGCAACATTGCGTGGTCATCGGGGGCAGTTCCTGTGGAGTGGCAGACCGGGGTGGTGGTTCCCATTTTTAAGAAGGGGGACCAGAGGGTGTGTTCCAACTATAGGGGGATCACACTCCTCAGCCTCCCTGGAAAGGTCTACTCCAGGGTACTGGAGAGGAGGGTCCGGTCGATGGTCGAATCTCAGATAGAAGAGGAGCAATGTGGTTTTCGTCCTGGTCGTGGAACTCTGGACCAGCTCTTTACCCTTGCTAAGGTGATGGAGGGGTCATGGGAGTTTGCCCAACCAATCCACATGTGTTTTGTGGATTTGGAGAAAACTTATGACTGTGTACCCAGGGTCACCCTGTGGGGGGCGCTCCAGGAGTATGGGGTGGATGGTCTTTTGTTAAGCGCCATTCAGTCCCTGTACCAGAGGAGTGTGAGTTTGGTCAGAATAGATGACAGTTCTGTTCCCAGTGATGGTTGGACTGAAGGCTGCCCTTTGTCACCGGTCCTGTTCATAACCTTTATGGACAGGATTTCTAGGCACAGCCGTGGTGTGGAGGGTGTTGTGTTTGATGACAGGAGAATCTCGTCTCTGCTTTTTGCAGATGATGTGGTCCTCCTAGCTTCATCAGGCTCTGACCTACAGCTCTTGCTGGGGAGGTTCGCAGCCGAGTGTGAAGCAGCTGGGATGAGGATCAGCACCTCCAAGTCTGAGGCCATGGTTCTCGGCCAGAAAAGGGGGCTTGCCAACTCCGGATTGGGAGGGCGGTCCTACCTCAAGTGGAGGAGTTTAAGTATCTTGGGGTCTTGTTCATGAGTGAGGGAAGGAGGGAGCGGGAGACCGACAGGCAGATTGGGGCAGCGTCTGCAGTGATGCAGATGCTGAACCGGTCTGTCGTGGTGAAGAAGGAGCTGAGCCAAAAGTCAAGGTTCTTTATTTACTGGTTGATCTACCTCCCAATCCTCATCTATGGTCATGAGCTCTGGGTAATGACCGAAAGAACAAGATTGTGTATACAATCGGCCGAAATGAGTTTTGTCCACAGGGTGGCCAGGCTCAGCCGTAGAGATAGGGTGAGGAGCTCAGACATTCAGGAGAGACTCGGAGTAGAACCGCTGCTCCTCCACATCAAGAGGAGTTAGTTGAGGTGGTTCGGGCATCTCGTTAGGATGCCTCCTGGACGCCTCCTCAGGGAGGTGTTTCAGGAATGTCCTGCCGGCAAGAGGCCCCCAGGTCGACCCAGGACACATTGGATAAAATACATCTTCAATCTGTCTTGGGAACGCCTTGGGGTCCTGCCAGAGGAGCTGGTGGAGGTGGCCAGAGAGAGGACGTCTGGGACTCCCTAGTTGGGATGCTCTTCCCGGATAGGCAGAAGGAAGACGAGACGAGATGAGTAAGAACCACATTCACTGACTAAATGACAAAATGGGCAGCATCTCTAGAAACAGGAAGTAGTCTTCTGACCAGAGCAATACCCATGGCTAATCAGATGAGGAGAGACCAGCTTCCTCTGCCCAAATGTGCCTTTCCTTTGTGGACCAGAGCTGCAGGTGGAACTATGTTTGGGGACTCATTTTGTTGCGACACCTAACTGTGCGTTGTTAATTAGCTTCCCAACTGATTCCTGCTGTTCTGCTCTCTGACATTGTTTTAAATAGAGAGTCGTTCTGTTTCAGCCACTGACTGAGTGTAGTTCAGTAGTGAATCCCGTCATAGGTGCTCCCACGGTCACGATAGTGCACCTGTTCTGCATGTCATCAAGCTCTGCTGAAGGCCTCTGGTTAGCCGCTGACTGAAATCAGGCGTGTTGAAGCAGAGAGACCTCTAAAGCATGCTGGATACCGGTCCTCCAGGATCAGGATTGGACACCACTGACTTAAATGGTTGGGGCTGTAAGAGGTGCGCTCGATTTGCCACTCGGAACAGTGCAGTGCAAGATTAGACCACGAGGGAGGAGCTAAAAATCAGTTCAGTCAGTTTTAATGATTGTTTAAAACCCAGATTGTAATCGAGATTAAAATTCAATTCATCAAGCAGCCCTAACAGAGACCATGACATAGACATGAGCCACAAACACACAGGACAGGACACGATGTGAACACAAGGGCATGAATCAAGATGAAACTAAGACCACAAGACAAGGTTCGCAAAACTAAACTCTAACATCTAGACGGAGGACCAAAACTAACAGGAAATGGTAAACATGAACATGGGGGTGTGGCCAGGGGAACAGAAGGACACAACTATTGATGTTGCTCATAAGGAGGAAGGTGGGAAGAACTTCAGCCTGCGTACACTGTCATCCTCACTGCCCTTCATTGATATGGTTGTACTGTAACCAACACTTTTATTTTGTAAAAAGATTTCATCTTTTCTTTGCAGAACATGCTTCAAGTGAAAGGACTCGAAGACTAGAATTAAATTAGTTAACATGTCCGATCCAAGGTCACACACTCTTCAGGCAAGCTATTTAAAACAGAACCGTAAATGGTGTTTCCTGGTGCTACAGTGCATTCAAAACAGAACAAGCTAATGTGTGTGTGTGTGTGTGTTGATTAGAAACAGATGGAAGGAGAAGGGGATGAGAGACAGAGAGTAATTTTAAGAATGTAGAGCAGGATCTCCTGTGGTGGGAAAATGAAATGATTCAGCCTCCACTCTCTCTCATAATGTGTCACGAACAAACTAGTTTACTGAAAACCGCGATGATCAAAGCTGTTAACTCTACTGTGCTCACACCCATCAGACTCTTTGTATATTAACAATCCTCTTTCTTTCTAACCGTCTTTACTAAATGCTGGGAATTACATGGTGGTAAAATAACCAATTACAACCGTGAGATTCAACACCTGGTAACAACTATCAGAGGTTACTTTTTATCATGACAAAGTCCCATTCATCCACATGTAGGTGCCAGGTTGGGGGGGCTAGTTTATACGTTCATAGTTTCAACTTCTGTGTTCTGACAGCTTACGTCTCATGATGGTGACCTGTGGTAATGAGCTTTGGGTGATGACCTAAACTGAAAGGAGTTTTCTTCACAGGGTGGTCGGGCTCAGCCTCAGAGAAGTGAGTACGAGTAGAACCACTGGTCCTCTATGTGGAGACAGGATAGCTGGTCAGGATGCCTCCTGGACGCCTCCCTGGGGAGGTGTTTCAGGCAGGATCCCCCTGGGCCAACCCAAGACACACTGGAGGGATTATATCTCCAGGCTGGTGAGGTGAGTTTACCAAATGACGTTTGAGCTGCTTCAGTGCGGCAGTCCACCTCAATCATAAACTTGTAATCAGTACACAGCAGGGGAAATACATATAGGTGGTAGGGGAGGTGAGGAGGGGTGAGATGCTGTGAGTTCCATAAACATGTGAAAATAGAGCAGCCTATGAGTGCTGTTGGTTCTTTTAAAAGGTCCCTTATTATACAAAATTCACTGTCTAAAGATGTTTTAAACCCAAAAGAGCTAAAATATTTTCACTGTTTTCATTCCATATTCTCATTTTTGGGAAATGTGTTTGGAGCTAATGCTAAAACAGGTGGTTTCAAACAGCGTATTAGCCAGAAATTTTGAAAGTGGGTGTCCAACTGGAATCAATTGGACATTGTTGACATTGGTTAAAAATTTGATCCATTTATCAATCTGGCTTGAGTTATTTTTTTTAATCTGTATTTTTTTAATCATTCATTTTTACAGCACCAATGTCTACTCTTCATACAAAGATACCTGTTACTAAGCCTGCCCTGGGTTCACCCAGATTTTCCAGTTTTTCCATCTTAGATCGGTTTCCCTCTCAGATTCCTGCAGCTAAGCTTGAATGTACCTTTACATTCCAAAAAAGGTAATTGATAAGATGCCTCTGAAGTTTGACTATTTGCACCATTACAATACTTACAGGCAGCTTGTTATATTATTTTCCCTCCATGAAACGCATGCTAATGCTCAGTAGTACACATACAGGTATATGGTTCCTTTATACATTTTCATTGTACTAAAATATGTTTATTTTAATGAGAATATATGAGGCTAAATCAGGTAGCCTATAGTGTATCCCAAACTTTTCAACATTAACATTTAATATAACATTGTAGTCACTATGGGCTTTAGACAAAGGTTTTTTCAGGAGGTGGGGTAGTGCACTGCAGGCCCCACGGTGTGGCCAAAGCTCATGTCATTAATGGTGTTTTTCCATACATTACTTCTTTTATACTTTAAGTAGTTTTAAAGCCAGTACTTTTACTTTAAGAAAATGCTTGAGTTGACACTTCTATTTCTTTTTAATAACCTTGTATCTATACTTTTACTTGAGTAATGAATGTGAATAATTTTGACAACCTCTATCATTAGGATAACACACATCCAGCAACCGGAAGGTCATTGGTTTCATCCCAGCTCCTGCCAAGGTTCGTCTTTGGGTGAGACCCCACCCTGCCTGTGTGTGTTCAGAGGGGCCCACTGTGTAATATGGTAGGCTAGCTTCCATCAGGCAGCTGTAGCTGCTGATGTGGTTTACCTCCACCTGTGAGAGAATACTGGATCCTCTAAAATGCTTTGGGTGCCTGAAAAGAGTTCTAATCATATCAGCTGGGGGGCTTTCTGATATGCTAACAGGCTAGCTCTCCAGGATAAGGAAACGTTTTGTGGAACCATTTCTTTCCAACTTTTCTAAAGTCTGTCTGAATCAAGCAGCTCGAATGAAACCAAGGAGCTTCTCTTCACTTAAGGAGCAACACAATAATGTTCTAGAGCTATCTAGAACGATCTAGATCTGTCCATCTAGATCTGACTATGTAGACCTAGAACTATCTAGATCTAGGCCCAGTCCCAATACTCGCACTTCCACCCTTGTGCCCCTCAATTGCATATTCCCGTGGAGGTGGGCGAGTGTGTGCTGTGTCCCGATTCTCTAGAGTGGAGAATCTTGACCTTGGCCTTTTCCCCTTTTCCACCGAAGTCCGCATTGGTGCAGACTGTGGCGAAGGGTATTACCCATAATCCATTGTGCACTTTGTAGACTACTGTAGGCTGCCGTGTGGATATAGGAATAAGGCCCTAGATAGATCTAGATCTGTTTAGATCTAGATTTATCCATTTCTGGATAGTTCTAGATCTATATTTAGACAGATCATTGAAACTGAACCAGGTATACCTCAGTACAACGTAGTGGAATTTGCTCTCTGCATTTGACCCATTCCTGAGGGAGCAGAGGCAGCCACATTTGTTGGCGCCTGGGAGGCAGTTCAAGGATACTTCGACACACATCCAAGCTGGGGTTTGAACCCCTACTCTCCCACATGGGAGGCGATCTCATGACCATGAGACCAGGTAGCCATCGTGACCAGGTCAGATTCAGGATTCTGTCTTTTATCACCTTCCTCTGTGAGCCCAAAGAAAATAGATGAGATTCTTCAAATGTAGCTCCAGCATCCTCTGATAAACAAATTAGTACTTTTATTACTGTAATGACATTTTCTGAAAAATCAGTGTGATCAAAGGTAATGAAATAATGACAGAGTAACCTGGTAAGTACTTAACAAGAACAACCAGCTGAGTCGTCAATAATAGAAATTGTTTAATTGTGTGCAGGATCAGTTCAAATCTAGTAAGACATAAAACAATTATCTTAAAATACAAGTAAATCCTATTTGTTCACAAAATAAGAACCATCAGGTGACATGATGAGGTGACTGAGGCTCATTACTGCAGTAGAGCAGCTCACAGGCTTTAAAGCCGCTTTCAGAAACAACGTGGAGCGTCCAAGCTGATCATCTTTACCATTACAGCACTATCTTTACATGATGTGTGTTAAAATAAATTAACATAATAAAATGTGTCCTTTAGACATCAGACTGATTGGAGTTTACAGATCACTGAGACTCCAGCTAAAAGCTCTCAGGTGAAGGTTGCTCAACCCATCTCCGGTGACTGGTTTTAGTTTGACGGTAAGAATTCGTGGTATGACCGGATCCAACAGAACCAGCAGGACCAGCTAGGTCAGACTGAAGCCTACCGGCAGAATGACACCTCCTCCAGTCAGGAGGGCTTTAGAATGCAGGCTGGATTTGAATCAGAAGATACATTCAGGAGTGAAAGCTCTGTGCCTGTTACAGAATCAACCTTCTTAATTAATTAAACTGCATGCTAAATATGATAAGTTTTTCAAATACTTGCTGTAGTACGTCTAGTTTTTGTTCTAATATTTATTCGAGTCATCGTAAGCGGTCATATCCATGTCAAAGAAATCTTCCAGTTGCCACTGCAGTGTCTCGAATGTGGGACGGTCGTGTTCATTTTCCTTCCAACAGTTCATCATGATGTCATGCAAAACTTTACGACAGTTGGGGGGACAAGACATCCTGTGGCCCTTGCTGATCCACTGAACTACTTCCACATTGGACATGCCTGGAAGAATCACAGAGGACGTGAGCATTGCTCCAACGAGAGGAAGAGAATAAATGTGTTCAATCTCACCTGGGTAAGGCATCTGACCAAACGTCATGATCTCATACAGCAAAATCCCAAAAGACCAAACATCCGATTTGACGGTGAATCTGTTTTCAAGAATGGCCTCCAGAGCTGTCCACTTCACAGGAAACTTGCCCCCTTCTCTAGGTTCATACACATTCTCATTATCTTTCTAGAAACAAAGAACAGACTTTCAGATGGTCTTGGACTGAACGCTGTCATGTCACCAACCAAACACACCCAGACTGTAGAACATAAGTAGAAGATGTGAAACCCACCATAAAAACCCTGGCGAGGCCGAAATCAGCCACCTTACAGATGTTGTTCTCACCAACAAGGACATTCCTGGCTGCCAGGTCTCTGTGGATGTAGTTCTGAGACTCCAGGTAAGCCATGCCTGATGCCACCTGAGAAGCCATCTCTATTTGGTCTATGACGGTTAAAGTGTTGCCCTTATCCTCTGGTACCCAAGTAAAAAGGTACAAAATCAGTTAGCAACAATATATACAACACAACATACAAAATATGGATGTATCTCATATTTAAAACTATTCTACTTCTCATTAAGTCAAAAAGAACACACTATGTACAGGCCCTCTAGACTGCCACCATTTTGGTCTCAAATGCAACATCATTTCTCACTGGTGCGACCAGCTGTTTGGAAAAAAATCTCTGCAACTCTGAAAGTCTCCCTGTGGTTCAACAACAGACACACATTAGACCAGGGCTACTTAGACACAAATCTAAAAGAACCACATCGACGTCTATGAACAACTCCACGGTCCTGGGGGTTACACCGCTAAACTCTCTGCTTCATGAGATCAGCTGGCAGAGGGACCTGCTGTTAAGTCCTAGAGTGAAACTTAAAAACAGCAGTCAGATGTCATCCTGTAATGACGAGAGGTGGAGGATACTGCACCGACTCCTGATGACAACATGGATTTAATGAAAGAACTACAGCTCCATAGCTACCACCCTGAGTCCAGTGGTGCCATGACCAGTCTATGCCTGGTGGAGGACATGGATGTAATTTAATGGGTTCTACTGTATTAAATGGATACTGGCTGTTGTTTTTAGGTGTAGGGTTGATATCATGACACTGTTTAAACAGTTCAAGGCCCTCTTCTCCACCTCCAGACCCCCTGTCCATATGACAGAAAAAGCAAGTGCAGATTTTATGTTATTACTACTGGAGCAGCAGTTGCTCTGTAGGGAGACCGTTTATCTTGCAAACGCAAGTAGTGCTGGTTCAAGACCCAATCCAACTGGGTCACCTTCTTGTTATGTTCGTGAGTAAAAGGCACTTCACCCAGATCACCTGGTGGTGGAGGCCAGAGGGTCTGGTGGTGGAGGTCAGAGGGTCTGGTGGAGGTCAGAGGGTCTGGTGGTGGAGGTCAGAGAGTCTGGTGGAGACCAGAGGGTCTGGTGGAGGTCAGAGGGTCTGGTGGTGGAGGCCAGAGGGTCTGGTGGTGGAGGTCAGAGGGTCTGGTGGTGGAGGCCAGAGGGTCTGGTGGTGGAGGGCAGAGGGTCTGGTGGAGGTCAGAGGGTCTGGTGGAGGTCAGAGGGTCTGGTGGTGGAGGCCAGAGGGTCTGGTGGAGGTCAGAGGGTCTGGTGGTGGAGGCCAGAGGGTCTGGTGGTGGAGGCCAGAGGGTCTGGTGGTGGAGGCCAGAGGGTCTGGTGGTGGAGGCCAGAGGGTCTGGTGGTGGAGGCCAGAGGGTCTGGTGGTGGAGGTCAGAGGGTCTGGTGGTGGAGGCCAGAGGGTCTGGTGGAGGTCAGAGGGTCTGGTCTCCTCTTTTCTGTAGCTATAATGTAGCTTCCTGCCATCAGCTGTGAATGACTGTAAAGGTCTTTGTAGTCCATGACTCAGAAAAGCTCTATATAAATAAATTTCCATCCTATTTACGTTTCATACGGACTTTCAGTTTACAGAACAGAGGGAGAAATATTATTTGTTCTACCTTTAAGACCGGATACTAAAAGTTTTTGCACTAAAAGTTACCTGCGTATTATTTTTCTAGTTTTTAGAAAATATTTCCAGGCAGTACATTTAAAAAATAGCAACAAAAAAAAAAAAGCGGGGGGGGGGGGGGGGGGGGTGTTTAGTAGTATTACATTATATTGTCAGATTTATCGTTATTGTCAGAATGCTCAAAAATTTTGTACTATAATTTTTGGGCCATATATCCCAGCCCTAGTTCTAACTGGAAAGCAGGCGTGCCCAGTATGTTGATCGAGGAGGCCTTGCTGGTAGACCGTGAGATGGTTCAGGGTTCGTCGTTTGTAGTAGACATTTTTGTCATTTCCTTTAAAGTATAATTTTTATAAACAAAGGGATTTTGCCTGATGGCAATGATTTGCAAACAAAATATAACTGTGAATCCTTCACTTTGGTGAAGAACACAGAGCTGGGGTATTCTCTGGGCCTGTAGAGAGCTTCATCAGACGTCTTACTTTTCAGATAGTCCAGCAGGCTGCCGTTCTTCATCAGCTCTGTGATGATGTAGATAGGCCCCCCCACGGTGCAGACAGCATACAGCTGGATCAGCTTGGGGTGTCGCAGCTTCTTCATGATCTGAGCCTCTCTCAGGAAGTCTGTCGGGTCCATTGACCCTAGAACAATAAAAACAGAACCAGTCAAGCTACAGGATGGAAACAGGCAGGTGTTTTGTTAGTTAAATAATTAGGACTGCTGCTGTCAAAAGTGTTAAATAAACTATTATATTATATAAACCATAGATTCCTCTAGTAATGATATAAACAAACAACAACTTCACCTATTAAAGAGATAGTCATTTTATTTGAACTGAACGTCTGATTTACTATGATTCTGTACGTCCTGCTGCAGCATCAACACCATAAACCAGTGGTCAGCAATAGAGGCCCGTGGGCCGACCCGCATGTTTCTGGTCCTCCAGCCTTATACGGACTTTGTTTTTTTCTTGCATGAGTGTTTGTGTGAGTCGGCCTGCACGGCCCGAAAACAATAACACTTAAACATCTAGATAGATGGTTTGGACCGGGATTCAAACCCCACTCTCCCAGGTGGGAGTCACTGTCACCTCTAGATCTCCTTTAGGGAACCACTCAAGTTAGAATGGTTATCAGGGTTTTTTCAGCTTTTCCAGGTGAATACAATAAGAACCAGATTGACTTAAATTTATATTTCAAATATGACAAACTACTGCTTTCACAGTGGCAAAATGATTGTAAAGTTTACACATCATTAGCCTCCTCCCTCCTCCTAACCTCACTTCTACAATTGTGAACATGCAGCCCTCTGGTCTCTGATGCATTTAGTTGCCAGACTTTTCTTTGTTTTTCTTTCTGAAACTGACGTATCCCTCCGTAGCCAGGTAATACCTAACTTTTTAGCAGATCCATGGCCGTGTTCTTCTGGTATGGCGACTGTAAACAAGAAGACATGGAGCGCCTGTGCATGTGCACGTTGATTGACAGCCGACAATGCAGAAACTCAAATTCAAAAATGTAATTTTAACCTTTTTATCCGCTGCCTCCGAACTTATAACAAATATTAATCATTCATCCTTTATTCCTCTTTTTACATAAATAGCTCCTCTGCTTTTGACCCGTCCTCAGTTTGGGGTCAAAATTTGGGGTCCCATTTGGACAGCACCTAGGGGGCAGTCTGGGACTCAGTATCTTACCCAGGAGCACTTCTAACCCTGGTCCAGGTCAGGGTTTGAACCCTGGTGTCCTGCTCAGGGATGCTGCTCTCCCCCCTGAGCCACTGTCGCTTCTTTTAGACAAGGATAACGAGCATCTGTATGTTCATTTGTTACTTTGTGTGGTCTTTGCCACCATCTGCTGTACTGTTGAGGTCATTACACCACTAACCCCAGACTGATTTTAATATTTTACACAATTTTACTAAGATGTGTATTGATACCTGGAGTCAAATCTTGTGTTTGTACAAGGATGTGCTGCTCAGTGTGCCTGGGGTCCCTCATATGTGTATTTTGAGTGTTTCTGACTCAGAAGTAGTCACTTTTGAGTTCCTTACATCAGTTTGATGGACCATTTTGTCTCAGCAGAAAGCAGCACTTTGTCATTTCTACAAAAAAACTGACTGACTGAATCAAGACCATCACATGAGCGTGTCTTGTTTACACACGCTGAACAAGGGAACTCAGCAGCCTGCACCAGGAGAACCTGCAGTCACCTCCACCTCTCATGAGGCTGAATTGGCTCCACCTGGCCCTCACTTTAACACGACCCGGGACATGAGGTCACAAAGGTGTCATGGTTATGCAGCTAGACACTAGAACCAGCTGAGGTTCTAGTAGTTAGGTCTAATGGGAGTACTTGTAATTAGTGCTGTCATGTGATTAAAAAATTTGTGCAATTAATCATTATGATCTGTAATTATTGTAATTAACGCACTAATCTGACACCCCTAATTAAATTATTTCTAATAATCTGATGACTCATTTCAGCCCCATCAGAATTACTTAATAACTTATAGAGACAGTTAAAATGAAAAATCCTTCAATCAGAAACATCCTCTGTACTTTGCTGTAACTTTACAGTAACATAAATCTGATTATTTCTACGTACCAGGTTTGAGGGTCTTCACTGCTACTGGTGTGGTGCCATTCCACAGTCCCTCATAGACCTCCCCGAACTGCCCAGTCCCCAACTGGTTCTTTAGTTGGACAGAGCTGCGGCTAATTTCCCACTGGTCCACGGTGTTGTAGGACAGGCCGTAGGTCTGTGGAGCTATCATCTGCATTTGATGGACCACAGAGTTTAAACAAGCGCTGATAATGTAAATAACCCTGATGTTGTGAGTTCATGTGATGCTGTTCATCAGAGCTTACCTTTTTGCACGGCTCACCGAGACGCGCACAAAGGCCATCAGCCTGTTTTGAGTAATAATCCACCAACTCCATTACTGTTGGAAAGGTTTTGACTTTTGACACAAAATAGTGACCGCTGTCCGTTTTCTGAAGCTTGTAATGTTTAACTCTCCCTTGGTCCAACACTGAAAAGACAGAACAAATAAACAGATTGAAAATATACGTCATAAATACATATACAAACACACACTTATACATACATATACACATACAAATAAATACATAAAAACATATATACACACACACATAGACAGGGGTACACACAAGCGGTGCACAGGTGTGCATGAGCACCAATCCCAGGGCTCTAGGATTTCCACAATGTGGAAAAAATGGACTGAATTGCTGAAATCACCAAACAAAAATGGAATTCAGTAAGGAAAAACACCTAGCATTTTTTATTTTAGGGGTTTTGGCCACTGCAGCCACCGTACCCATCATAAGCTGGTTACTCGAGGCTCAGCTCACCTCTCCACACAGAGAAAAGAGAAAAAAAAAACTGTTTGCTTCGGGAAAAAGTCTCGTTGAAACACCATAAAGTGTCTGCTGCCATAACTTTTGATTTCAGATGGGTTTTATGTTTTTTTGTGAGACATATTTTAATTTTACAAAAGATTTGTTGGGTAAAAAGAAGTGAGATTCACCAGATTATTTTTTGCACATAATGAATGTTTTGTTCTATAAAAAACATAATATATACTTTAAATTCAATGTTCAGCTGAACCGCAGAACTTTGCTCTATTGTTAAGCTTAAATAACAGTCATTAGATTTTGAGTCCTGTGGCTTTAATTTGTTGAATTACCGTATTGACCCGAATATAAGACAGTTTTTTTGTTGTTGAAAATAATGTCAAAATGTGGGGTCGTCTTATAATCGGGGTCTAACCTCAACGACATGCTGAAAGTTGTTTGGGGTCATTACACGACAGCAGAGGGCGCCAGTGTTTTGTAAAGTTGACGCCAACCTTAGCAGACTGGATTAAAAGTGGGTCAAATTAACAAAACGGAGGCAGAGTTTCGACGCTAATTTTAAGATAATGGTGGTGAATGCAGCAGAGGCATCAAACAGCTGTCAGGCAGCCAGGAGTTGTGTTAAAAACATTATCAGGCTGGTTCCCATTCTCCCCCTTCTATGGAGGGGGGGAAATGACTGTCCACCTTTCAGGAATGAAACATTTCTTGATTTGCTCTGTCTACATGGCTGCCAAACGTGAGAGTTTAGAATGTGGCCTGACATTGCTCCAGACAGCTGGAACCACATTCCTAACATGTTTAACAAAATAGATCACACTCCGATGTAGCTGAAGCCTAAATAAGCTCTTTGTTTCCCGTCTCCGTTTGTTGCACATCTGGGGTTTAAAAGGTCATCAGGGTCGCTCTAAAGTGGCGTTTAATCACATTTATCTATAGTAAGGTCCACACCCACCAACCAACCAGCGACTTCACTCAAAGTGGGTGGAGCCTCTAGAAACAGGAAGTTGACCTCTAACTGGAGCAGGACTCATGGCTAGTCAGATCAGGAGAGACGTAGCAGCAGATCAGTGACATGTAAGCAGCTGATTTTAGTTTTTAAACAATTCTGGCTCTAAGACGTCACACAGATGTGTTGGAACCAGTGATGTCCATCAGGTGAGGAAGCTCCTCCCCTGTCAAATACTGATGAGAAAATCAATCCGTCCACACAAGCGTTTTATTAATTTGTTGTCTGATTTAAAAAATTTTATGGTCAAAATTGATGAATTTACGCATTTCATGGTCCTCTCAGCTCCATCGGGTTATGGAAGCGTCGCTGCTGCCATTTTCAGATCTCTCCAGAGACGGTCAATGGATTCAGGTCTGGACTCTGGCTGGGACACTCAGAGCTGTCCTGAAGACACTACTTTGATACCCTGGCTGTGAGCTTAGGGTGGTCATCCTGCTGAAAGATGAAGCGCCATGGCTCCAGTCTGAGGTCCAGAGCGCTCTGGAGCAGGTCTTCCTCCAGGATGTCTCTGTTCATTGCTGCATTCATCTTCCCCTCTATCCTGACTGGTCTCCCAGTTCCTGCTGCTGAAAAACAGCCCACAGCCTGATGCTGCCACCACCATGCTTCACTGTAGGGATGCTGTTGTCATGGTGATGAGCGCTGCCTGGTTTCCTCCTGACATTCACACCAAAGAGTTCAGTCTTTGTCTCATCAGACCAGAGAGTTTAGTTCCTCATGGTCTGAGAGTCATTCAGGTGTTTTTTGGTAAACTCCAGGTGGGCTGCCATGTTCCTTTTACTAAGGAGTGTCTTCAGTCTGGACTCTCTACCATACAGGCCTGATTGGTGGATTGCTGCAGAGACGGTTGTCCTTCTGGAAGGTTCTCCTCTCTCCACAGAGGAACTGGAGCTCTGACAGAGTGACCTTCAGGTTCTTGGTTTCCTCCCTGACTAAGACCCTTCTCAACAAGGCTGTAACCATACGAAAGATGTACAAAAATTGATGTAGTAAAGACTTTCTGGATGCTCTGTATCTTTGATTACACATATATGTGTTTAATGAACATGTGTGTCATAATTATTCTTACTGAATGGCCATAAATGCTCATTGAAAACACAAAGAGTGAGGCAGAATGTACCGGGCCTGTAGAACAGGGCCAGAACTATCACTGATATGGATTTCTAAAAAAAAAAAGCATTCATAATTCCCAAAACAGGGTGGTAACTCCGGATTGCATTTTTAAATACTTAAAAATTTGCTGTTCATTTTGTCACTGATCTAACTAGCCCTGAGTGTTGCTTTGATCAGAGGGCTTCTTATGTCAAGAGGTGCGTCACACTTTGAGTGATGTCAGCAGTGGGTGTGGTCCTTACTGTAGATAAGTAACTGACAGAAGTCCCTTCAGGATGACCCAAACATTTCTTTAAGATCGTGTTAGTCATTTCTCATTTTGCTTACCTGAGAGGGAAAACTCTCCTTTCATACTTTCAGAGTTTCTGATGAGGAAAGCTCCTTCGGTGTTCCCTTCAGCCAGCAACATTTTCTCTGCTTCCAGCCTCTTTGTCTCCGGAAAATACCATCTGCAAGTCACAAGTGATAAAGGAAAGTCAATTTTATGTTTTAGAATAATGGAATAAATACATCACTTTGTACAGGCAGACCAATGCAGCGTTAATTAGTCCAACATTTCCTTGCGACACAGTCCACAGTGAGCAGTCTGCTGCCTCTCTATGAGCTGGTTTGTAACAGACATGAGGAGAAATCAGGTTAGGTCATCTCCATGCTTGATCATTTTATTAAAATTTTGATTTGCAGCCTCAACTTGAATCTTAATAAAAATGTTACATCTGTTTTAACTAGTTAGAAAATACAAAGAATTTTTTATTTTAATGACCTTTAAAACTCAGTAGTTGACTCTTAAAATTTCCAAGTATGTCAGTGAGTGGCCTTTAAAAGGTCAACCGTAATCAAGCATTTGAAATAATCCACAGGCATTAAACTTTTGCATTTCCACTTTCAAACAAAGAGAAACCTGCCTCAATGAAAATGAGGGTCAAACTCAGACGCTCAGTTTCAGGTCATCCTCTCATTCAGCACATTCTGCATTTCAGACTTCTGCACCATAAAAACAATGTTGAAACAAAATTAAAAAATCTCCACATCACCCATGGCCGAGGTCAGCTCTCCTACAGCGAGGAGTACAGTAAAGCCAGCCAGCAGCTGCTGCATGATGGGAGTAAAAGTCCTGAACAGAGAGGACCAACAGCTGGGAAGTGAACCAGCAACTGAAGAGAAGCTATGATGTAAACTTTAAGCTAATGGTTATAAACTAAGCTGAGTCAGCAAAAAACTCAATAAGCCCAGAAATACGGCGTGTCAGAGAGTGATGTTAGGAGATGGGGAACCCAGAAAGAAAAACTCTAAATGCTAGCAGCCACCATACAGCTGACCGTGGTCCCTAAAGCTGACGGCGGTCCCTATATAAAGATATTTAAGTCAGTCTTGGTAATGTCAATTAAAATTGTGCTGTGGGAAAATGAATGATGCTTCAAAGATAATATGCAAATAATATATGTACACTGAACAAAAATAAAAACACAACACTTTTGTTTTCCCATTTTTTATGAGCTGAACTCAAAGATCTGAAACATTTTCTACATACACCTGGGTTTCCTCTATTTAATCATATATGTATATATATATATATGTATATATATATATATATATATATATATATATATATATATATATATATATATATATATATATATATATATATATATATATATATATATATATATATATATATATATAAAGCATATAGCCTATATTTGTGCACTTACTATAACCATAATCAGATTTTGAATTTATAATTTATATATCATGAAACATTAAAATGTACTTTATTTTGAAAAACCAACACTGCCGGCTCCTGCTTGACTGGCTGTGAAGCTGCTGCTTTGTGGTGCTCTGCTCTCAGGAGTGAAGGAAAACTAGAGACGACCATCTGAAGTAGAGGAAAAGGTGAAGGAACAGTACCTAAGGAAGTTTAAGTTGAATATATTTTTTAGGTCAAGTCTGTGAAAACATTAATGCATAATGTTTCAGATACGTTTTGGTTAACTGGTGACTAAAATAGTGCATATTCATTTTCAGGCTGTGGTAAATGCTCCTGTTCCAGCTGGTTGATTCTCTGACTTTAAATTGTGACATCATTATTATTATTGTAAGAACATCCTTGTATTTGTTTCACGTTTGTTCATGTTCTTAAAGTTTGTTTGAGTTTGAGCTGAACTAAAGGCTGAAGTCAGGAGCATTTTTCTACATATGAAAGTTTTATAAATGTTTCAGTTCAGTTCTAAACTATGATCTATGGGTAGAGTTCCACAACATCTGTTATTCTTCTGAAGACCCTCCGTCCTCCTATACACCCATTTGAATTCGCTCTGACTGGCAAACTTTTTCAGCCAATAAAAATCAAATTTCCACATTGTCGGCCGTCAGTCAACGTGAATGTGCAAACCTGTAAGGGGGGGGGCATGCAGCTAGGACGCTCCGTGTCTTCCTGGAGAAGTCAGAGCTAATTTCTACTATAAAGTTATCATTGGGTCTGGTCGGGTCCAGTGTTTAATGTGATTATGGATGGAGGTTTGCTCTGCAGAGCTGCCACACAGCACACATGTGCATCAAGGACAGAAAGGCAGACAAGGCAGTGGAAGGTACAGTAGCAGTTTGGTCATTTCATCACACTTACACAGTGGTAATTTTATGGCTACAAATGTCATGGGTCAGCCACACTTCACTTTATTATTGTTTCTGTTATTATTACTGCAATCGTCATCATTATTGACCACCAAAACCTGTAAGTTGCATAGTTGTGTTTGCTGTGCCATTCTTTAGGCTGGTCCATCAGGTTTGTTGCTTCACTAAAGTATGATCTAATAATACAGGTCCTATTTATGGAAATTTGTCTCTAGTAAACAAGTCAGGAAAAACCAGATCACAGCTGATTAGAAACTAGTGTCTCCATCCTTCCAGGCAGAACACATTTCTTATCTTTGGACTTTTAAATCAGGGTACTTTTCTAATCAAGCTACGTGAAGCAATAAAAGAAACAACTCACTTTATTGCAAAGATCCTCATCTGACATTACAACGTAACAGCATTGAGCTGTAAACACTGTAACAGTTTAATCAAAAGCCAGGGTCTCGATTCTTGATGTGTTGAAGCAAAACATTATCCAAGGACTGTCAGGAAAGTGGTTTTAGTGCACGCTGTTTGTGTGTCTGGCTCTCCATAGAGATGATTAACCTGAAAATCTTCCTGGTTTAAGTTTATGATTAACTTAACACACAATCCTGCACTGAAGAAACAGATTCCCCCTGTAATTAACTTTATCACATCTTTACTGAAGTCACATGACAGAAACCAGGGTTGGCATGTTCCTCAAGACTAAATGGACTTGTAGAACACAGTGCAGAACAACCCTAAATACTAAAAACTGCTTGTCAGTACAAGTAAAAAGTACTTTTATATGCAGTTCAGAAAAAAAGCTTCAAAATCCTAAATGTTATTGTTCCAAAAAAATGTGGAGAAAGTTAAGTCAGGTTGAAGTTTAAGTTCAAATAGTTTTAAAAGTTACAAGTACCAAAAGCCTCCGTTGGAACGTCCTGGTTTTCAGGAAGAGTGCTGAAGGATTAAAAAGGTCAAACAATCTACAGACGACTGTAAAAGAACCAGAAAGTACAAATAACTTAAGCTGGTTTTACAAAAACAGTTAAAGGGATGAAAATGGCTTCAGTGTGTGATGGATTCTTCTTGTGACTTGTTTACAGTTTGAATGATGTTTCTAAGCAGTGCTTCACTGGAATTAACATTTTAATAGAACAACGTTTTCAGGCAGTTAAACGGTTCTTTATTCATTTCCAATAGGCACACATTTTTATTTTAAAAAGCCACTACTACTGCATACTTTTAAAAGTATAGATAAAAGTCAGAGAAGGTCCTGAAAGATCTAAAGGTTTTGAGATGTAATTTGTTAAAACAACTGAAAAATTGTGGAAGAAAAAAAAGGTTCAAAGCATGTAGGAATGTAGAAAAATTTAGAAATAAAAACAGGAAAGCTATTTTCTAAACACCAACTCAGTTGTTTTAGTGCTTTAGATGTACTCTGGATTATTGGTTTTAGTACTCTAGAGGTACTCTGGGTTGTTTGTTTCAGTTTTCTAGACAAACTATGATTCATTTATTGGTTTTAGTGCTCTAGATAAACTTGTTTAGGGGTGTCAAATCATCGCATTACTTGGGATTAATTAATTACAGCTATATTTATCTCGTTGTGCTTTTTAATCGCATTAATCTAATTTTTAATCTTTAACTTTGCTGTTTTTGCCTGTGTGTTTCTGTTGTATTGGGGATGGCAAGGTGAGGTGAGAGGTGGTAAATTGCAGAGACGTGACAATGCTGCAGCATATCATATGAGAGCTGTCCGTCCTATTAATGGAAGTATTACATTTTTGTGCACCAAAAAGACATTTATTCAAAGAATCCTTCTTGACAGCTTGTGACAACCTGCTGATTGATTCCATATTGTGTCCTTATTTAATCAACTCCATGTTGAGTCGTTTGCTTTGTTTTTGTTTGACTAAAAATGTGACTCTACGTTCATCTGTTCAACCCACTGATTAGTGATTTTATTCATTAAACAGCGACATGTCTTTGTTATCATTATGGCCGAACTTTAGACCAATACTTATAGTGTTGATTGAATTACTTTCATTATTGTAGTTTCATCTGTTTGTTACTTTTCTTGTTTAATGCCAAAATGGACTATGGTACTTTTGAATTGATGTGAGTGATTCTAATTTCCAAATGACTTTGATAAATAATATTTTAACTAAAACTAGACTAAAACTTTGAGTTTTCATATCACATATAGACTAAAATGGGACTAAAACTATGACCTCATAAAGACACTTGTTATTATTATATATCAATCTATTGGTCTTACACATTTAATGAATTTAAATGAAAATACCTCAAGATGAGGGCTTTCCTCAGCTAGGTGAGATTAAAATAAATACAGATGATAAATAATTTTTTTTAAATCACATGACAGCACTACTCTGGGTTACTGGTTTTACTGGTCTTCTACTGGTACTCACGGTTCTGCATTGATGCTCTCCACCGGCGCCACGTAGTTCGCGGGGATGTATCCCTGCCTGGAGGCCCACATCCCGGTGACGGCCCGGGCCATCCACCACTCCCTGTGGCTTTTATCCAGGACCTCCAGGATGTCTCCGGCCTTGAAGCTCAGGTCATCATCGGTTCGAGCAGCGTAGTCAAACAGGGCGACGTAACGAGCTTCACCTGTCCTCGGCGGGGGGACAGGCAGAGGTCTGCTCGTCACTTCATCCTTCTCGTCTTTACCCTTCTCGTTCTTACCCGTGGTATCGCTTTGGGTCGGATTCAGTTTCTTATGGCAGCACGAGGTGATTCTCTCGATACAGGAGCGGAACATCTTCTGGACCTCCATGATCCCCGAGTCACAGCAGGTAGCCTTCAGAGCAAGTCCTGCAGAGTGTCACCCAGCATAAGTTCATCCGAGTCAAAGTCCGAGTCAGCCTAAAGTCCAAGTCAGACCAAAGTGAAAGTTACTCCTCAGTAAATCCGAGTTAAACTCTGTAAAGACCGAGTTAAACTCTGTAAATCCGAGTTAAACTCTGTAAAGTCCGAGTTAAACTCTAAATCCGAGTTAACTATCCTCCACTTCAGCTCTCTGACTAAAGGTAAGCTTCTCCTAACAGGAAGTGCTCAGAATGTAAAAGAAACCTGCGGTTTTCTGAGCAGCTCTGGTTCACCTGCTGAGGAATGAGGAGCCGCACCTGTTCTGGTAGAGACGTGATGACGTCACGACGCATGTCACCCTCTCTACGCCAATCCCATCTCACTCCTGAATCAACTCAAAGCCCAGTCAACTGTTTTACTAAGTTCTTCATTCACAGATGCAAAGTGATGAAAACCCAGCCTCTGTCCCGGCTCTTCACAAAGGAAGCTCATATACATATATGTGTGTGTGTGTGTGTGTGTGTGTATGTATATATATATATATATATATATATATATATATAAGATATTTGACTATATATATATATATATATATATAGTCAAATATCCCAATTGAATTGTTAATTGTGCTTTTTTTCTTTGACAAACCCCTGGCAGATTTTTTTAAATCTTCTTTTTTATTGTTCCAGTTTGAATTTTTTTTGTATTCCTTGTAATATTGCAAGTTTCAAATAAAATTTATGAAAAAAAAACCTGTCCTGGAGGAGCAGAAACTCACCTTCAGGTTTAACCCTTTAATCAATCTATCTATCTATCTATCTATCTATCTATCTATCTATCTATCTATCTATCTATCTATCTATCTATCTATCTATCTATCTATCTATCTATCTATCTATCTATCTATCTTCTGGTTTTATTTTTCCTTTGCTTCTTGTTCTTTAGGCTTTTAGAAGTCAAGTTCTCCTCCTCCTGCTTTTCTTTCTCCTCCCATGCTTCAGCCACAGCATCTGACTTGATGTGATGACAGGTCATGTGACCTGCAGCTCTCCTCTGATGAGGCTCTGCTATAAGACAAACCCTGAAGCTTACATAAACAGAACCACCGGAGGAGGATCAGGCTGGAATCAAGACGTGAGTTCGGACACCACCTAGTGGCCAAACTAGAATATGACATCAATCCTGTTTACAGATGAGAAACATGGTGATGCAAAAATGTTTTTCAAATCCAATCAGACTTCCTGTTTGTGTTCAGATTGGACAAAAATACTTAAAAAAAATCTAAATAAAAACAGTACATTAACCAGAAGCAGCACCTTTATTCTCATTGTACAAAACAACAAACAAGGCCACTCATCCTGTGTAAGGTGGTGTGTGTGTGGTCTGATGGAGCCGACAGAGGAGGAGAGTGAAGAGAGGAAAGGAGGAGTAAACTGGAACGCATCGAGGACTGGAACCACTGAGTTATAGAACGATCATCTTTAGCTGACACAAACTCAAAGTGTCTGTCTTTCTGTCTCTCCCCTTCGTGTTGCTGCTGCTGGGTATTTATTACATGCTGAAGGCACCACTCTTCATATCTGACTACACTCACAATGACACAAGAGGAAAGCAAATATATCTTTTACTAAGGAACAGGACAAAATGCAGTGACTTGAACAAATAACTGCAGTGTTCAGAACACTTTTGAGCTACTTCCTGTCAAACAGCCAGATGTGGAAGAGTCTCAGGCAGGATGTTTTTAAACACGTAGGACAATGTCCTCATGTGCTGCAGATCTGCCTCTATTTAATAGTTGGTGTTATAGTGACCTCTGACCGTTGCATATTTTACACTGAACTTTAAACATGGGCTGCATGGTGGCGCAGTTGGTTAGCACTGTAGCCTCGCAGCAAGGAGGTCGTGGGTTCGCGTCCCGGCTCTGCGGCCTCTCTGCGTGGAGTTTGCATGTTCTCCCCGTGCATGCGTGGGTTTCCTCCGGGTACTCCGGTTTCCTCCCACAGTCCAAAGACATGACTGTCAGGCTAATTGGGCTGGTAAATTGTCCTTAGGTGTGAGTGGGTGTGTGGTTGTTTGTCTCGTTCGTCTCTGTGTGGCCCTGCGATGGCCTGGCGACCCGTCCAGGGTGTCCCCCGCCTCTCGCCCCTTGACCGCTGGAGATAGGCACCAGCTGCCCCGCGACCCTCTGTGGAGGAATAAGCGGCTACAGACAATGGATGGATGGATGGACTTTAAACATGGTAGATAAGAATTTATTAGATACAATAAAGGTACAAGTGTGACCTCTAACCATTCTAATTAGTACTGGATGCCTTTCATATCAGACACAGTTCAAACTGTAGGGAGTTACTGTAGAGCTTCAGGTAAATGAGTGAAATCTGAAGCACAGAGACCTCTGATTCCCTGATCCGAGGCAATGAGGTCTGCAGGAATACTACATCCAAGTTAGAGACTGACAGACTGAGACAGAGAGTGTCTACATGTCGTGTGTGGGGTTACCTCTAAGGAGAAGAATTTAAGGAGGACTGATATCTAATAAAAGTCCTTCGTGCTGCTGAGAAGAAGAGAGTGATAGAAGATGTGACTGAAGGAGGACTGGGATCAAACATGACTAATGAGGGATGTTAAGGACCAGCTGCTTGTTGTTGTTGGGGTTTGGTTGTTTTTCTGTTGACGAGGTTAAACTTTGATAATATGAACGTCTCTCTGACACTGTGGCGTTTGTTATACGAAAATGAAAAGTTACCAAAAAATTTAAAGAATTCTGAAACCAAAATCAAGTTTCAATAATCTTTATTACTAACAAATACAAGACAATAAACAACAACAGCAGCTAATTATGCATGACAAATTAACTATCTATTATTAAACTTTTTTTGTGTGTGAGACTATCCTGCCTTCAAGCGTGAGAACAGCCATGAGGGAAGTCCATAAATGAACATGAAGGCAGAAAGGTGAGTAGTCTGACTAGATAAACAAAGCTGCATGATGTGTGCAGATAAATAAATCTGTAGTCAGATTATTTCTAGGAAAACCCCAGCTGTTGTTTGATAATCTCAACCTGTCTCAGGTGCCTTTTAGTAGCAGTCTGACAGGTAGATACTGCAAAACTATGCATGGCATGACAGCAGCCAGCACAACCACGTGCTTCACGCCTACTGCTGATTGACAGCTCCTCAGCTCACAGCTGCTTTAGGAAGTTCAACAGGTGAAACTAGTGTTGGAAATGTCAACTATCTTCTAACTGAATCTAGCTCTAAAGGTTCTGTTGATACCAAATCCACCAGGTGTTGGTACCAACCCATCCTCCACACATGTAGAGAAATCAAACATCCATGTCCTCATAAAGCTCTGTGTGTACTGAACCAAAAAGGGTACATTCTGGACCAACAGGTCAAGTCCAGGTTCTGGTCCAGGACAAGATGAACAGACTCTAATCCGTAAATAGAGTCACAATAAAACAGAGTCACAATAAAACAGAGTCACAATAAAACAGTCACGTTTGAGAGACGGACTTCCAGTTAGCATGTGAGCAGAGAATAAGAGGTAATAATAAATAATAGAACACATTGGTAGGAGAGGTCCACTTTGGAACATACACACCTTACCATTTTCATTGGAACAATTAAATATCTATATCATGGGCGTAGATTTGGCATGGACGGAGGTGACGTGTCCCTACCAATATTCAGCAATTACTGAATTGTCATCAGGTTTAGACAGAGAACAAGAAGGTTCAGAGGTGAGACATTAAATAATTGTAGGCCTAAACTGTTTATTAAGTAAAGTTTGGAAAATACGTCAACTAAAGCAGATGGTGTGTGAGGGCATGGTGCATGATGATCAGTAAAAGGTCCTCCAGTTGAAGGACAAGACATTACCTGTCCTTTCAGTACCTGTACGAGTAATGGAGGTCATTAGCTGCTAGCTGGGTGGGGGTATGGAGTTGTGGGTCTGTAGTTCTGAACTGTAGTTCTGTTCACTGTTTTAGGGAACACACTTTGTTTTAAAGTAAGTTAAAGGGTTTTCCCAGTTTTTCTGTGTGGATTTTATTCCACTAAAAATGATCCAATATGCACACTCACATCTCATTGGATAATTATAAATATGACATTAAAAACTTACTGGAGATTATATTAGATTTTAAATATGATTAAATACTGCTCTCACAGCTTTAAGAAGCTTTAAGACATTTTTAATGAAAAAATACATACTGGTAGTTTGGGGATTGACCCATCATTTATCATCCTGCCCCGTATTAAACCCCGATTTTAAGACGACCCCACATTTTTACATTATTTTCAAAAAAAAAAACTCGTCCTATATTCGGGTAAATACGGTATACTGACGTGTTGATTATTTTTTAAACTGCTCTTGTCCTGAATGCTGCTGGTCTGAAAGTGCATTTAGATGTAAAGTTAGTGAAGATCACTAATGGATAACCTGACATCGTTTGTTTTCTGTTTTGGTGAAAATCCATTTTTTGTTCTATCTGGTCTCTGTGTAGAAGAAATTGTCCAGTTGACACTGTAGCTTCTTGAACGTGGGCCGATCCTGTTCCTTTTCCTTCCAACAGTCCATCATGATTTGGTGTAAGTCTACAGGACAATCAGGGGGACAAGACATCCTGTTGTGATCAGTGATCCATCGGACTGCCTGTATGTTGGACATGCCTGGGAAATCACAGAGAACATGAGACCTACAGGAGTTCATTCTTTGTCAAAATATTTATGTAGATGGATTTGAGATTAAAAGGTGTGAACATCTCACCTGGGTAAGGCACCTGTCCAAACGTCACGATTTCATACAGCAAAATTCCGAAAGACCAGACGTCAGATTTCATTGTGAACTTTTTCTCATGGATCGCCTCTGGAGCCGTCCACTTTATAGGAACTTTTGTTCCTCCTTTGGTCTTATACACATTATCTTCATCGCTCTAGAAAAACCAAAACAAGCCCAATCAGTGCTTTAAATTACAGTCGTTCAGCCTAACCAACAGGAAGGAGAGATTCAGAACAACACCTTAGTCTTTAGAAACAGGTTTATGATCTAATAGTATAACAGTGGTTCAGGCAGTAGAGCAGTAATGTTAATCAAATAGTCTGCGTTCTATCCTAGCTCCATTCTAGTCACTTTCTTGTGTCTTTGGGCAAGATGTGTCACCCAGAGACCGATGGTGCAATATGGCAGCTTGGCCTCTGTCAGACACAGGCCAGCTGTGGCTACTGAAGTAGTTTACCTCACCCAGAGAGAGAATCAGTGTGTGCACGAATAATGAATCATGTGGGTGCCTTGAAAAGCACAGAATATTGTCATTGAGGTACTCAGAGTATCTAGTGCACCTCCTCAATCTGGAGACAGAGCATGATATCTAGTGCACATGTGCACCCCTGACTATATAAATCAAATCCTTTATTATTAGCAGCAGTAACAGCCAGGACTTGTATTCATGACAATAAATATTAAACAAACTCACCTTTAAAACCCTGGCGAGACCGAAGTCAGCCACCTTACAGATGTTGTTCTCACCAACAAGTACATTCCTGGCTGCCAGGTCTCTGTGGATGTAGTTCTGAGACTCCAGGTAAGCCATGCCTGATGCCACCTGAGCAGCCATCTCTATTTGGTCCAGGAGCCACAAAGTGGTGCCCTTATCCTCTGTGAGAAAGGTACATAGAAGACCAAATATAAAAAAAAGCATTGAAATGAATTATATTTATTCAAATCACTAATCAACGGTAAAATATCTCTGAAATAGTTACTGCATGAATTTACTTTTTGTAAAAATTGTAAACTTTGTTGGGATGTCTGGAGGTAAACCATCACTCAATAGTGGGAACAAGGAAAGTCTCAAATGACAGTTTCTTGTAAACAATACACTTTTAGGGCTACTCTAAACTTAAGGCTGTAGCGGACTTGGAGAAAGACACCAGAGCGTTTGAAACTGTGTCTAACAGCCAAACTGCTCAGCAAATCTCTTTAGATTAAAAGAGACAGGAACTGAACTCATTCCTGCAGGTGAGGGCCAAAGGGGCCTTGAGCCGAGCTCATCTCACCAGACTCCAGAACATAGACGCTTCAACATCCTTCTTCTTTAGCCTGGAGAAGTCATCCAACCAGAGCAAACACACGGTCTGCCCCTGTTACCCAAATGGACAGTTACCCACAGATCCAGCTGAGATGAGGAAGCATGCAGTGGATTTCTAACCAGCCTCTTCAGAGCTGATCCCTGTGATGTGGACTGAGTCTCAGAGCTGCTGCAGGGTTTAATCGTCTGACTTCAGCAGACTGGGAGATCTTGTTCTTTTCCAGATGGCATCAGGGAAAGCCCTGGGGGTAGATGGTTTACCTGCTGACTTTTTCTAACACGGCTGGAGTTTATTGGACCAACTAGATGAAATTGAATGATTCTTTTCAGACAGGAACACTTCCTGCATCATGTAGGCATGGTGTTCTTTCTCTGCCCAAACAGGGGTTTAGCCCTTTTAAAGAACTGGAGACCAGTCTCTCTCTTATGCTCAGACTATAAGATTTTTTCTAAACTTTTATTGAACAGACTTAAGGATTTTATCAGGCTTTTAATTCCATTTGACAAGTCCATTTGGGACAGTTTATTTTTGATGCGGGACATGTTTGATGTAAATAGACAGAAAAATATTCTGTCAGCTGACAGGAAAAAAACTGAACTTTCTGGAATGTGTGTGTCCCGTTCCATCTGAAGCTGTGTGTCCCGTTACACCTGGAGTCAAACTAACTCTGTATTTAATCAAATAATCGTCATCAACAGTCAGACATGGTGGCGGTAGTGTGATGGTCTGGTCTTCAGGTTGGACCACTGGCTGGAACTGATGATAACATGAATTCTGCTGACTACCAGGAAATCCTGAAGGAGAATATTTGACCGTTGACCCTAAAATTGCTGATTTTTATTTTAAAAATCCTCCAATGTAGCTGAAATACAATTTTTCTCCAAAGAGAAGTGGACCGACTGTCGCCTGTTATCACAAACGACTGATTTCCGTTTCCTCCATGGTGTTACAGCCAGAACCTGTTTGAGGAACATAGATCACTGCTGTTTGACTCACTATGACTTCTGTTAGTTATTTTATCTGTCCTGTTGTTATGGATCATCATGATACTGCCTTCTGCTTTAATTTGCATTAAACTCTTTTTCTGGTTGTTTTTTCTTCTTGATCTAATTTTAAATAAAGTTCTCATCCAACCCAAATTATCGAGGGTTTAAAAAACAAAGCTTTGTAATTTGCTTCAGTAGGAGAAGAAACCAAAATATACTGACTTTTCTTTTGCTTTTTAACTTCATCCTACAATTCCCACAATGCAACATATTGCAATCTGTTAGAAAGAATTTTTCAAGTTATTTATTTTAGTGTATCTAGTCCTCATACAAGTCACTACAGTTGAACAGTTTATTGTAATGCTGTCTCATATAGTTGGTCTTTGAAATATTTACTTGAGCTGAGCTTTTCCTGACATCCATCCAGCTGCAGACAGACTAACCTATGTCAGCTGTTGGTCCACAAACCTTTGCTTACAAATGGATGTTTTGTTTAAGTGTTGTTTTTATTTCTGCTGATAAAATAGTTAAAATGGCAAACAACAACAAAAAAACATTTGTTATGTTTATGTTGCAGGGTATAATCCTGGTGCAGTTAGTTTTGTTAATGTTAGTTTCATTTATTTTGATGATCTGCATTTTCATGTTTGCCTAATTTTGTCTGAAATATGCAAAAGACTGAGGTCACTGAAGTCATCTGCATTTAGAGTGAATTCACCGTTATTACCTGAAGTGTCCACTAGGGGGACAACCCTTTATGGGTCATATCTCACATATTTACCACATTTATAACTTGAGCGAGCTTCACATTTTGGTTTTCAGCCTGGACCTGAAACTTTTCCATAAATGTTTACAAAAGTAAATAAAACAAGACAATAGTAAACAAACACCTTTTTTATGTTAAATGACAAAGATGACAAAAAATTAATTAAGTTCAAGTTTATCTGGATGTTTAGTTCAAAGATTCAAAAGTTTAAAAAGTAAAACTCAATAATAAATCAACTAAAGAAAAACAACTAAAATTTAAAAGTAAAATTACAAATTGTAAAATGTTTTGATCACATTCTCTTTTTTCTTTCAAGTGTCCCTAATAGAAACTGACTTGCACATGTTTTATCATGTGTTCTTGTTGTGTTGGACTTGTTTGATTCATGCAGGCTCCAGGTCTTTAAAACTGGAAATAAGGGCTCAGGTCATTAACTGGTCTAGCATGAATAAAAGTTGCACGTTCAAGCAAAATTTGGTTGCTTTAATAGTTACAATGTTGACAATGCAATCTCCTGGAAGGATGCTGTTTATTTTCCATGAAATGCATCAGGTAAAAGATTGACATGTATGTGGATTTACTTAATCAAATGTATAATTTATCAGCATTTGATTTAGCTGAAGTTATTTATATCTGACTGTCTTTCCTCTGCTAAAGTTAACAAAAAGTGACCAAAACCATTGAAGCTGATTATTTGTGTTTTTATCCCCAAGCAGCAGGTAGGGTTCTAAACAATGACGCTCTTAAGCCTCCATCATAACCGCATCAGATAGAGAACTAAACAACAGGTAAGTAAAGCGATGCTCTGAATGGACGCCGCGGGAGCGCGCAGGCTGTCAGCTGTCTGTCTCGCGCGGTGTTGCTCGTTCACGTGTTTGTAGCTCGGCGGCGCGCGGCGCCTCCTGTCTGAAAGCAGGTTATTTACTGCGAGTCAAAGGATGAAAACGCTGAGAAAACACATTTTATAACAACCTTAATTCTCTTCAACTTTTCATACCGTTTTCAACAACTCACGTTTTGTCCACGTGACACTTGCTTTGATGTGTTTCATGGGTTCTTGCAGCCCCGCCCTTAAATAAATAAATAAATAAATAAATAAATAAATAGGTAAAGCTTTCATGTTTCACGCATGCGCCAGGGTTTTCCGGACATATATGGACAGCTCTCCCTGTCCATATATGGTCTTACTATGACATCACACGTTCTATGATCAAAGGACAGAGGTTGGTAGCTGAGTTAGATTCAGTCTGTAGACTAGCGTTGAACTGAGAGGAGTGATTTGAGTTATCAGATATTTTCACTCAGGAAAATCGACGAATCGCTGTATCTTAACCTGACTGGACTATATCAGATAGTTTCACTCAGGAACAT
>SSNR01000393.1:513888-528843 GCA_006937965.1 Callopanchax toddi
CTATACTAAACCATACTACTACTACTATACTAAACCATACTACTACTACTATACTAAACCATACTACTACTACTATACTAAACCATACTACTACTACTCACTTACAAACATTTGCTGTCCTGATGAAGGCCCTTAGTGGCTGAAACTAGTCGACATTTTTTAATCTTCTAGCCACGGCTCAATAAAGGCTTTTTATTCTAGACTCCTGAGTGCCTCAGATTTCCCCTTTTTCTGAAGATTTACTTATCCCTTCACTGAAGAGCACCGGAGTTAGTTCTTTTATTATCATCATCACTACCACACCCCAGAAGCACTCCATCTTGCTGCTTTTTACCTACTACTATACTAAACCATACTACTACTACTACTACACCATACTACTACTACTACACCATACTACTACTACTACACCATACTACT
Source organism: Callopanchax toddi (assembly GCA_006937965.1). NCBI lineage: Eukaryota > Metazoa > Chordata > Actinopteri > Cyprinodontiformes > Nothobranchiidae > Callopanchax > Callopanchax toddi. The sequence continues at coordinate 514,309 of SSNR01000393.1, forward strand.
ACTACTACTACTACACCATACTACTACTACTACTAGGGATGAGCGAGTACAGCATTATCTGTATCTGTTCAACCATCTAAATTATCTGTATCCGTATCTGTACTCGGAGTGGGCGGTGCCTAAACCGGAAGCGGGTGGAGCTTGCCCCGGAAGTGAGTGAGGTTTACCCTGAAGTGGGCGTGGCTTACATGGGTAAATTATTTTAAGTCTGAAATTGATATGGATTGATCAGAATTAGCTATATGTATTGTTTACTTGAAAACTATTTACAGAGCAGCCTCAGAATTGAGATTCAATGTTTTTGATCACAATATTAAAGGCTGGGTTTTTCAACCTTTTTGGAGCCAAGGTACACTTTATCATTGGAAAAAATCACCACAGGGCGATTTGCACAAACCCACCCAACACTCACCAGACCATTTGAAATCTGAGCTCATTGATGTTTGATAAAATTAGCAGGTTGAATTTGGTCCAATCAAACATTTTTAACACTAAAGCAAATGTATCTGTCAGGACTGCAGCTGTTTACTAAGGCTCACCCTGTTTTAATAGTTTTACTGTAAACTCTCATCTGTCCACCTGACAATAAAGGATTAGATTACAGGTGACCTGATTAAAGCATCAACTGTATTTTTACATCAACTTCAAACTGATTTTTTCACCTGTCAAAAAGTGATTGTAGCATCCAGTTTATCTGTAATGGATTAAATCTGCCTCAAAATGACTTTATTTCTCTACTGTTTATTTTACAGCATGCAGGACTCTGTCATCATGTTTTAGTAAAACTACTTTTGGGGTATTTAGTATTTAATATGAGTCTCTGAAAACAACTGTAACCCTCTGATAAAGTCACTGACAGATACATGTGTTTTTAGTGTTGATGTTTGATTTGTTGAATTTTAAGCTGTCAGTTTATGCTGGGAAACACAGCTGTGACGCGCGCTCCCGTTCACTTTATTATAATGAGAGGCGCGAGCCCCGCAGAGTTTACAGGACGGACGCGTGATCAGATAACGGGACCTTCGTCCCTCAGCCAAAGAGAGGAGGAGTGACTGGAGAAAAAAAATCGAGTTAAGCTGACGGGTTTTTACACTGACCTTTTTTTTTTCCAAATGCTCATCACACAGGATGAAAGATCCTGTGATGCCCGCTGATCTGGGGACACTGCGCCCCCAGATCAGCGGGCCCCACGGACACTGGGCCCGCTGATCTGGTTTTATGGACCAGTCAGATCAAAGTATGAGTTTTAAAAAGTCTGGACCAACGCTAGTCCACCAGGAAACGCTCGGGTTCACCAGAGCCAATCTGGTTGACGCAGAGCCGCAGCGATCGCCTGTCCCCCGCCTCCTCCTCCAAGCCGAACCAACTCCCAACCACACACTAGTTCGGTCCATTTCAGGAGGCCCTGCAGGTCCCGAGCTTGTCGCGGGCTGCAGTATCTTCTCATGGGCACCGNTCATCAGGGGTTCATCTAATGTTTATTATGTAGAGGAAGTTCTTGGATCTGGAGCCTTTGGACAGGTGGCCAGAGCTAGAACAGAGGGAACTGGAGAGATAGTTGCTCTCAAAATAGTAATGCAACACAAAGAATGGGCAGCTAAAAACGAAGGAGGAGCTTTAAATTATCTAAAGCAGCTGGATCCTGATCAAACCAACATCATCAGGTTTATGGAATGGTTTACATTTAAAGGCTGCTATTGTTTTGTCTTTGAACTTTTGGACTTAAGTTTATTTGATGTGATGAGAAAACACCATTGGACCCCTCTGTGTCTGGATGACATCAGATCAGTCGCTCAGCAGATGTTAGTCACCCTCAGAGCTCTGCAAAGCATAGGGGTCACTCACACGGACATCAAACCAGACAACATCATGCTTATTGATCGTTATACTAAAGAATTTAGGGTCAAGATGATCGATTTTGGACTAGCTCAAGAAACGTCTCAAATGTCAGAGCATAGCGTCATGCAGGCCTACGCCTACAGAGCTCCAGAGGTCCACCTGGGTAATGAACGAAACGAAGGTGTGGACATGTGGGGTCTTGGGTGTACCTTAGCCTTTTTGTTTCTTGGTCGTGACCTGTGTCCAGGTAATGAATACAATGCTTTGAGGATCATCGTGAAGCTTCTTGGTCAGCCTGATGATTATTTTCTTTACACGGGTTGCCATGTCAGGCGCTTCTTCACACAGGACCAGAGGGGAAGTGAACCTTCATGGAGACTGAAAACACCTGACGAATTCCAACAGGACACTGGAGAAATCATTGAAGAGTGTCACCCAGGTTTTGATAAACTACAGTCTCTAGATGACCTGGTGTATATGGCACCAGAGCTACAAGATCCCAATGAAATTGAAGACCTAAAATCATTTGTGGACCTTCTAAAGAAGATGTTAGCTCTGAATCCAGAGGAGAGAATCCATCCAGCTGATGCTCTGGAACACAGGTTCATCACCAAGGAGCATCATGCTGACGTGAATAAAGTGTTTTCTGTAGCAGAGGTTTATCAAGAAACATCAGGAGATGAATGTTGGGACGATGTTCCTTTTGAAATGACTGACGGCAACGACTTTGAGCAGAACGAGTCAAGAAACGACTCAGAAGAAACATCTTGAAATCTAGAGGAAGGTGTCGTCATCAGGGGTTCCTCTAATGTTTATTATGTAGAGGAAATTCTTGGATCTGGAGCTTTTGGACAGGTGGCCAGAGCTAGAACAGAGGGAACTGGAGAGATAGTTGCTCTCAAAATAGTAACGCAACACAAAGAATGGGCAGCTAAAAATGAAGGAGGAGCTTTAAATTATCTGAGGTGAGAATCTGAGATAATCGATCCAGCTGATGCTCTGGAACACAGGTTCATCACCAAGTAGCATCATGCTGATGTGAATACTGTCCCTTCTGCCTCAGAAGCTTTTTGTTAACTGGTTTTGTGACCAGGGTCTACCTCGCCTTTCACCAGGGGTACAACATTAAAAAAAATGGCAGCACAAGGGTTCCCAGAGAGCAGGTCACCTGTTGACCGTACTTTCTGTGTCTCCTTGTGTTGTCAGGGGGTTTTCTCCAGGTGCTCTGGTTCACCCCCCCTAACCTCAGGTTGATGGTGTGTCTAACCTGGTCCTAGCAGTCAATGTGAGTCTGTTCATAGTCATGTGTGATGGAAAATATATCAGTCGATGGCTCGTCTTTCATTCAGTCATCCAGCCCTGATTTCATCACTTAGCATCCTGTTATCATGGAATCCCAGCCCACTGTGTCAATTATTAGACAAACACAGACTAATTCAATAAAAAACATACAAAATGAAAGAAAATCAGAAATAAAATTTTTTTTTATTTGAATGAAAATGAAAATTCAAAGCACCAATGTGAACGGTGGCATTCTCTCCAAACATTCATTCAAAAACAAGAATTCTGATAAAGCAATAAAGCAATCCAATGATCTCCAGCATCTAATATTATGTGCTTTAAATGTTGGAGTAATACGGAAACAAAAAAGATACAAGATGTGTACAAAGAAAACATGCTAATGACCTTTAACGAGTTAATTAAGGGAAAACTTTAATGATTCAATTTAACTGGATTGTTTATCTTAAGTTATTTTTTATTTATGTATATATGTGTATATATCTGCTTGTATTGGTAAAATATATTGGAAAGACAAAAAATAATAAAACAAATATATAAACGATTAAAACCTATTTGAAACAAAAACATTATATAAAAAGAATAAAACCATAAATAACAATAAAAACTAAAAAAATTACAAAAATATTTAAAAACAAAAACAATATATAAAATAATAAAACAATAAATAACGTAAAAAACAAGAACCTTTACAAAATATTTTAAAACAAAAACATTATATAATTATAATAAAACAATAAATAACATAAAAACAAAAAACATTACAAAAAATTTGTTTAAAAACAAAAACATTATATAAAATAATAAAACATTAAAATTAAAAGCTATAAACATTACAAAAATATTTTACAACAAAATCTTTATAATAAATAAATAAAACCATTAAAAAAAATCCCCTCCGCAGAATCGCCACCTTATCGTGGTGGAGGGGTTTGCGTACCCCCATGATCCTGAAGCTGTCTTGTCTTGGTTTCCAGCCCTTGTTAGGGTCTCCATGGCAACATGGCTTCAGGTGAGGGGTCAGACTAAGAGCGATTCAAACACCTAGATGCCCACATCTGTAATGTGGACACAAGGTGGACCTTCTGGAGCTACCTGAAGATTTTTTAGGTAGCTTCTCATATTTGCTTTACCTCCTCAGGTCAGAGCAGAGAGCTAAAGGCACTGGTAACGGTTCTCTCAGTGATGAGATGGGGTTCGATTCCCTGCAGTGTAGTTCTCATTGTGTTGTTATTGACAGGAAAGAAAACTGAGTAGCACTCAGTGAACTGAAAGTGTTCGAGTTTTATGAAAAAGTTCTTTGATTTTCTTCCTCTGTCTGTGAATTTCAAGTTTTGGGGCCAAAACAAACAAAAAAGATGGAGATGGACATGGAGAGCTATTTTTAAAGAAACATGTAAGTCACTTAAAGTTTGTTAATGAAGAGAGACCATCAAAATCACTTTATTGATGGCTTTGACGAACAGCGGCCTCGTACAAAGATATGATCCAGAGACTGTTAACCCTTTAAAACATGACACATAAAATAATCATCAGAAAACCATTCAAGATGTTAAAGCTTGAAACATTTGATGACTAGTGTTAATATAACAATCGTTTGCTTCTGTTTTACATCTGTTGTATAATTACAGGGTGTAAAAATGCAGCAACAATCAAACTAAATCAAATTTGAACCAGACAACTGCAGTAGTTCCGTCTACACCAGAGGGCAAAGAACCTGAGTCAGATTTAATACGGCAGCTTTTAGAAGAAAATACAAATGTTGTTCAAAAGAAGCTCATTGGTCAGAAAGTGACATTATTATTATTTATGTGAGAATTTGACGTGTGTGTGTGTGTGTGTGTGTGCGTGCACACATGAGTGTGTTTATTCTCTATTTTTTAATACAGGTCAGGTACTACCCACTGCAGCTGCATCACCCTGTCCTCCAGGTTTGTGAATCCACAGCTCTAATATTCTATATGAGGTTGATTTGACTGTGACTTTGTTTCTGTCACACAGATATGTCTGCTACCTGTACAGAGGAGCAACAAGAGACAGCAGGTGGTTTGTCAAGAATTGATTTTGGGACAAAAGACAGCGTTCCTAATCAGGAGTGTCTCCCTCAGTCCTCCTTCAATCAATTTGGATGTTAGGTGTAATTTCTGGACCTGTGATCTGAGATGACTTCAATCAGCAGTCAGTCATATATTGTTGATTCTTAGTGTTATTTTGCTTTAGTAAAGCATAATAATGTATAATAAAGAACTTTTATATCAGCTTTAAGGTGGTCAGAATTTGAGAGTTATCTCCTTTAGTCCTAATTCTGCCCCTGGTGCTGCTGTATCCATGTAGAGGAGTAGTTGGACTTACTTCTGTTTTTGTTCATTTACATGTTGCTAAGTAGGTTTGGGGTTTGTGGGTTTTGAAGTGACAGCAGTGTTATAATCACAAGTGAAACAAGGAGAGCCAGTCTTACTTTGCAGATACTCCAGCAGGCTGCCGTTCTTCATCAGCTCTGTGATGATGTAGATGGGCTCCTCCATGGTGCAGACAGCGTACAGCTGGATCAGCTTGGGGTGACGCAGACCCATCAATGTCTTAGCTTCTCTCAGGAAGTCTGACGGGTCTAACATACCTGGGGGAGGAGAGGATGATTGCATTTTATATTTTGTTCTTATCCAAACCCTAATTGTTTAGAATTATTCAAGTATTTGTCTTTCCACAGCCCTGTTCTCTGTCCGCTGACCTGGGCTAGGGGCTGGGAGTGGGAACTGGCTGTCTGGGGTGGGAGGGGCGGTCAGCTTATCTTTTCCCCGGTATGAAGGGGACCATCTCTTGGGTCTGGGGGCTGGTTGAACCTATGGGCCTGGGAGTATAGAGTATGTATGGGGAGCAGGGGTTGCGTTATTGGAATATTTTCCATCAATGACCGTTAAAAAAATGTTTTTTTATTTTGACGAACAATCTGAAGGCTGTTCGCCTTTTTTTTTTTTTTTGCATATTAAACCGGAGGAGTTACACTTATATCTGATGCACTGAACATGTCTCAGAGCACTGCTTTCATCCACTAATGAGTTTGGAAAAAACGAGCAAAATGTGAAAACAACAAAAACATTTTCATTCAGAAACAGAGGAGGTATCGTTCTGATCTGTACGTCATCACATCAACGCGGACTGTCACATGGTTATCAGTCACCCAATAACCTGCTTTGATGGAAGTTAAGTATCGTATTGACTAGGGATGAGCGAGTACAGCATTATCTGTATCTGTTCAACCATCTAAATTATCTGTATCCGTGTCTGTACTCGGAGTGGGCGGTGCCTAAACAGGAAGTGGGTGGGGCTTGCCCCGGAAGTGGGTGTGGTTTACCCTGAAGTGGGCATGGCTTACATGGGTTCATTATTTTAAGTCTGAAATTGATATGGATTGATCAGAATTAGCTATATGTATTGTTTATTTGAAAACTATTTACAGAGCAGCCTCAGAATTGAGATTCAATGTTTTTGATCACAATATTAAAGGCTGGGTTTTTCAACCTTTTTGGAGCCAAGGTACACTTTATCATTGGAAAAAATCACCACAGGGCGATTTGCACAAACCCACCCAACACTCACCAGACCATTTGAAATCTGAGCTCATTGATGTTTGATAAAATTAGCAGGTTGAATTTGGTCCAATCAAACATTTTTAACACTAAAGCAAATGTATCTGTCAGGACTGCAGCTGTTTACTAAGGCTCACCCTGTTTTAATAGTTTTACTGTAAACTCTCATCTGTCCACCTGACAATAAAGGATTAGATTACAGGTGACCTGATTAAAGCATCAACTGTATTTTTACATCAACTTCAAAATGATTTTTTCACCTGTCAAAAAGTGATTGTAGCATCCAGTTTATCTGTAATGGATTAAATCTGCCTCAAAATGACTTTATTTATCTACTGTTTATTTGACAGCATGCAGGACTCTGTCATCATGTTTTAGTAAAACTACTTTTGGGGTATTTAGTATTTAATATGAGTCTCTGAAAACAACTGTAACCCTCTGATAAAGTCACTGACAGATACATGTGTTTTTAGTGTTGATGTTTGATTTGTTGAATTTTAAGCTGTCAGTTTATGCTGGGAAACACAGCTGTGACGCGCGCTCCCGTTCACTTTATTATAATGAGAGGCGCGAGCCCCGCAGAGTTTACAGGACGGACGCGTGATCAGATAACGGGACCTTCGTCCCTCAGCCAAAGAGAGGAGGAGTGACTGGAGAAAAAAAATTGAGTTAAGCTGACGGGTTTTTACACTGACCTTTTTTTTTTTCCAAATGCTCATCACGCAGGATGAAAGATCCTGTGTAATGCCCCCAGATCTGGTTTTATGGACCGGTCAGATCAAAATATGAGTTTTAAAAAGTCTGGACGAACGCTAGTCCACCAGGAAACGCTCGGGTTCACCAGAGCCAATCTGGTTGACGCAGAGCCGCAGCGATCGCCTGTCCCCCGCCTCCTCCTCCAAGCCGAACCAACTCCCAACCACACACTAGTTCGGTCCATTTCAGGAGGCCCTGCAGGTCCCGAGCTTGTCGCGGGCTGCAGTATCTTCTCATGGGCACCGTGCGTCTGCTCAGATACGCGCGGCGCACACTACACCTGGCCCTGGTCCAGGTGCGCATCTCCTTAGGCGCTCTGTGTGATTGCCGGGCAGAGAGCGCGAACAGAGGACAGTCAGACAGTCAGATCTCTTTAAGGCTGAAATACACCGGAGACATCAGCGCTGCGCCACGTCACGCCGTTATTTTGATTAAAAACCATTTTAGTCCGTCAGATCACTCATCACACGGGACCGCTACAGCGCATCCCAGAAACACGAGTCCACGCCGCAGCGCTAAGTTTCACTTGAACAGAATTGTCACGTAATATATTACTAATCAAGTCCAAAACCTCACTGTCTGTCCACTGACTGCCCCCGAAGTCCCCGAAGGATGAAGATATGATCATTGTTGATAAAATTGTTTCTGTATGTTGTGCTTTGACAAATATGAGCCCAAGTGTTGTGCTGAAAAAAATATGAAGTAAGTACAAGTGTGTTGCATCTGTCCATAATAAAAATACATTTCTTATAAAATAGTATTTTTTGTTTAGTTTTAGTTTATGCAGTACAGTATACAGTACTATACAATGAAACAAAATATAAACAAAAAATAAAAGCAATAATGATTTGAAAAAGCAATTACTTTCACAATCAGTTATATTTTTCAAGATTTATTTCCAAATTGTGCAACTTGACAACAAAGCAGTGCAGTTTGAATGCTTCAAAGTAAAATGTAACAAAAATGTGCAAAATCTTACTTAGGCAATGTAATATGTAAACAATCTCTGTAAATGCAGTAAACAATGACATCTGTAAGAGTAAATACCAAAAATTAAGGTAGTACAATTTCTTAAGTTACAATGAAAATGAATAGATTTTTCTCTTCTATTGCACAAATAATATAAGGCTTTGGACAGCTGTGGGTTGTGCGCTGGGAGTGCAAGACCTGAAGAGACATAGATGAACATACATTAGGCATCTGTTGATTGTCTTAAAACAGAGAAGCAAACTAGTAATTAACACTTAGATTATTTTTAAAAATGTCTAGTCAGGGTAAATGCATGTTCTTCCTTTAAAAGTTGTGTTTATATACGGCATATAAATGACATTCATACATAGACAGTAGTGTATAACATCTTGGCACTTTAGAAACACGTGTAAATTTGGTTAGCAATAAAGTTGATGCATAAAAGTAGTATAGTTGAGCTTGCCTTTGTCTGGAATACTGTGTTGTCAGAGTTTGCTGGCTTCATGATCTCCAGCTCTTGAATCCATCCATTTGAAAACAGCACATGAGACTCCACTGACTTGTAGCTCCGGAACTGTTCTGAAGTGTAAGCACTCACACCACGAACAAGATATCCAAAAATGTCCCTTATACAGAACTGCTGTGGCAAAAAGTCCTCGTCGGTGCTCCTCTTTTTTGGGTTTCTCATATGGGTCCAAACCGTACATAATGTTGATTTTATCGCTCCCTGGCTTTCCTATTTAACGTATCCCTGTATATTCTGTGTCATTTTCGGGATTTTAACTTGTTTAATTTCACCGTCTTTCTCCCAACTCTGCTTCTCCGCGATGCTTTAACTGTTTGTTTACACTCGAGAAGCTGCCAACATGGTCGCCACGTCCCAGAATGCAACGCGTGATCACAAGCCCTATAAGATGATCCCACATTTTCACATTATTTTCAAGGACAAAACCTCGTCTTATATTCTGGTCAATGCGGTATTTTCCATCATTATCATAAACCTGTGATTATTTTTGTTTACCAGGTTTGGGGGTCTTCACTGCTACTGATGTGGTGCCATTCCACAGCCCCTCGTAGACTTCACCAAACTGCCCAGTTCCTAACTTCTTCTGTAGTGTGATAGACTTGCGATCAATCTCCCACTTGACAACTGTGTTGTAGGACAGACCTGGGGTCTGTGGAACCTCCGTCTATATAGGCAAAAACATTTAAAGATGTGTTGATAATAAAAAACCTAACTTAGCAGTGTGAGTTTCTCTGAAGCTGTACATTGGAGTTTACCTTTTTGCATGGCTCACCAAGAAGAACACAAAGTCCATTAGCCTGTTTGGAGTACGGTAATAATCAACTAACTCTTTCAATGTTAGAAATGAATTGGTCGTTGATATATAGTAGCGACCAGATTCCAGTTTTAGAAGCTTGTAATGCTTAACTTCCGCTTGGTCCAACACTGAAAGAGAATAAATAAAACAACACTTCAGTTTTCCCCAAAAAGAATTGTATTTAACAATGAAATTGCTATATGGTGGCTGTGGCTCTGGGACTACTGTGGCCTTGACCTTCCACAATTTCTCTAGTTCCTCTTTCAGCTCTTGGTTTTTCACCAGCTTCTCATGTCAGTTAGTCAGTCTGAAACCAGAAGTGCCACAGTATCTTACCTCTGTCATTCTCCACCTACATGGGTTTTAGGGAAAGCTTTTGTCTGTTATATTTGCAAGTGTCTGAATGAGTGTGAATGTAGTCTACCGACAACACTGTTTGAAAGATAGAGTTTTCACTGCCTATAAAACACAAAACCAAACATCACATCTTGGACCAGAAAGTCACAGAGACACTTCGGGGCCTGAGACATCTCCACCAGACTACACATCCTGCCTGTGGGATCTCCACCTGCGAGGATGCGGCATGTGAGAGAAAGTGGAAGCCGGGTAAAAACTGAGACACCTGAGAAAGGGTAGGTGCTAGGTCGTACATACCCATGATACTGTCCCAGCATACCATTTTTCCTCATCCTGGCCAATGTATGTTCATTGGACAGTGAAAGAGATCACACCACACCACAGGAGTAGCAACAGCCTTGGGTCACCATCTCTATCACCACATTTATAACGATGAGTGCAATATTTCTGTTGCCCCAACATCAGCTTGTTGAGGCATACAGGTATTAGTGCAGTTCTTAACAATGAACACTGACTTCTTAACTTTGCACTAAAGTAACATACCTGAGAGGGCAAGTTCTCCTTCAAGACTTTCAGAGCTTCTGATGAGGAAAGCACCTGTCTGGTTCCCCTTGGTCAGCAACATCTTCTCAGCATCATACCTTTTGGTGTTTGGGAAATACCATCTGCACGTCACAATAAAACAATCTGAATTATCACCTAAATAACCAGGTCTCTGCCATGGGTCTGGGTCTGTTTGTACAAAGTGAGACTGTGTGAGAAAACTGAGCTTGTGACACATCAGAAGTGTGAATCAGTTCCATTGTCATAAAATTGTCATGATTCATGTGTTTGGTTTTTGTCCTGATTTCATGCTCCCTTGTGTTCCCAGTTCATGTTATTATGTTTTATCTTGTCATGTTTAGTTGTCAGGTTTATGTTTTGGGTCCATCCTTCACAGGTGTGTCTTGTCTGGTGTTTGTGTCTGATTAGGATCACTCCCTCCCTGGTCAATCCCTCACAGGTGCTCCTCATTCCCTCTGATTGCCCTCTTGTAATTAAACCCTCCTGTCTTGTTGGTCAGTGTTGGATTGTCTGCTCTGTTTCCCTGTTGTCCAGTTATGTTACCTCATGTCAAACCTACTGTTTAGTTATTTCAAGTCTAGTCTAGTTCTTAGTTTCAGTAAATCTTTTTATATTTATCTGACATCTCCTGCTCCTCCATCACCTGCACTTTGGGTCCTCCACCACCTTATCCTGACAAAAATATGAAAAAGTGCAGCGCAGGAACACAGCAGCATAGGGATGTTCCAGAATGAAGGTTATATGAATGAAAACCAAGAGTAGGTTGAAGAGATGTATGGGTCTGTCTGAAGTAGCTTCTATCATTTATTTACCTACAGTAAGGACCAAACCCTCTGGTGACTTCACTAAAAGAGAAAGTCCACTGACTGGAGTCAGATCAAGAGAGAAGCTTCTGTAGCCTGGTAAACCAGACTCTATATGTGGATATATAGTCTGGCCATGGTCCTCTGAAATGACTCATTCATAGGGGCAGGACCAATGGTTGTCAATCAAACCATCTTCACATGCTATTGGATAGCGCTAGGACCAATCAGAGGCGTTTAGCAACAACTGGAACCAGCTGGTAAATTAAACTTTTACTGTGTCCCGTCAGCAAAGCGGCCAATAAATCCTCTTTCAAAATAAAAGACTTAAGTTCCTCTATCTGTTCACGTCTGTTCAAGTCAAACTGACTGATTGCTAGCTTAAACTTGACACAACTGTCAGTCAATGAACCCTATCACCTACCAGCAGGGTGTCAAACCTATCATCTGTCAACATAGTGTCAAACCTACCAACTCCTAGTAGGGTCTCAAACCTATCACCTACCAGCAGCGTCTCAAACCTATCACTACCCATCAGGTGCTCCAACCTACCAACTCCCAGTAGGGTCGCAAACCTATCACCTACCAGCAGGGTCTCAAACCTATTATCTCCCAGCAGTGTCTCAAACCTACCTTACAACTGGGTCTCAAACCTATAACCTACCAACAGGGTCTCAAACTTACCCCCTCACAACAGGGTCTCAAACCTACCTAGTAGGGTTAAAACGTATCACCTCACAGCAGGGTGTCAAATCTGTCATCTCCCAGCAGTCTCTAACCTTACAAAAGGGTCTCAAACCTACAACCTCCCAGCAGGTTCTCAAACGTTCTCCCTCACAACAGAGTTTCAAATCTCTCACCTCCCAGCTGGGTCTCAAACCTACTACCTTACTACAGGGTTTCAAACGTACCACCTCCCAACAGGGTCATTTGGGTGTTAAATTTTCTCTCGGCTGTGTTTAACTCATTTTTCCTGCGGTCACCAGAAGATCACCAAACAGAACCCTGGAATTGAGTTCTACAAGTCCAAACACCTCTGCATTTCTCAAGTTGTCTAGCAAGTTTGTTACTTCATAAAGCACTGACCTACGTCACACCCAGGCTGAACTGGGAAACATTTTTGTTTCAAGCAATTCAGGAAAAACCAGCTTACATTTAGAAAAAGGTTCTGTCGTGATCATCCTAATAAGTTTAGCCTTAGAATAGCTTTAGGTTGATCCAACAGCCCTAGGAGAAACACCTCTGGTCAGTGAGATAATAAAGAATGGGTCACTTATCAGTGGATGGGTTTTCACATTCCAGAATGAACGAATCATAACAAACGTCCACCTTTAGTCAATTACAAACAATAAACAGGTGGCAAAAAAAAAACTACACCTGGAAAAAGAGAATATACACAGTACTGTGGTATATACATTGTACTGTGGTATATATTTAGAACTGTGGTACATTTGTTGTACTGAGGTTTATACAGTGTACTGAGGTATATATGTTGTACTGTGGTATATATTTTGTAGTATGGTATATACTTTGTACTGTAGTATATACACTGTACTGTGGTATATACATTGTACTGTGGTATATATTTAGCACTGTGATACATTTGTTGTACTGAGGTTCATACAGTGTACTGAGGTGTATATATATGAGGTATATATTTTGTAGTATGGTATATACTTTGTACTGTAATATATATACACTGTACTGTGGTATGTATGTTGAACTGTGGTATATACTTTGTACTATGGTGTATACTTTGTACTGTGGTGTATATTTTGTACTATGGTATATATGTAGTACTGTGTTATATAGATTGTATTGTGGCATAGTCGTACTGTGGAATATAGCTTGTACTGCATATACATAGTACTGTGGTATATACCTAGTATTGTGGTGTATATATAAAGTACAGTGGTATTTATGTAGTACTGTGGTATTTATGTAGTACTGTGGTATATACCTAGTAATATGATTGATAGATATGTAGTACATTGGTATATACCTAGTACTGTGGTATATACAATGTACTGTGGTATATACTGTATGTAGTACTGTGGTAAATACCTATTACTGTGATATATACATAATACTATGGTTTATATGTAGTAGTACTGTGGTATATACCTAGTACTGTGGTATATATGTATGTGGACACTAATTCCTCTTCCCCATTATCAGTATCACTCTTCAGCTTTGCTGCTGGATTCAATCACATTTTTGAAAAGGAATTCATCAGTAAGTCTGTTTTTTAGTAAAAGTCAGTGAAAGTAAAGTTTGTTATTCTGTTGAACAAAAAATGCATGAAAAACAAACAAAAACAAACTGCTTAATAAAAGATCAATACTTTGTACTGGATTTTTTTACACTGTATTTATTGTTGCTTATCGTATAGCCAGAGTCCGCCCTATGCTCTCTTGAGACAACACTGAGATTTTAATGCATGCTTTTATTTCTAGTCGTTTAGACTACTGCAATGCCCTGCTTTCTGGTCTTCCCAAGAAGAATGTGTCCAGCCTTCAGCTGCTACAGAACTCTGCTGCCCGTGTGCTGACCAAGACCAGGAAGCAGGAGCATATTACACCAGTTTTAAAATCATTGCATTGGCTCCCAGTGTGTTTTAGGATTGATTTTAAGATTCTTTTACTGGTTTTTAAATGTCTTAATGGTCTTGGGCCTTCTTATCTTGAAGAACTGCTTTTAACTTATGAACCTTCGCGGACCCTCAGGTCCTCCGGCACCGGTCTGTTAACAATCCCCAGAGTCCGAACACAGACCTATGGAGCGGCCTCTTTCCAGTATTATGGCCCTTGTCTGTGGAATGGTCTGCCGGAGCTCCTGAGGGCCGCGGAGAGTGTTGATGTTTTTAAGAACAGGCTCAAGACCCATCTTTTTAGTCTCATCTCCTGGCCTGGTTCCTCTGTGCTCAGTCCAGTGTTATTTAGTCAATGTTATTTTGGTATCTTAAAGTTTGTGTGTGTGTGTATATGTGGGTGTGTGGGTGTATGTGTGTGTGTGTGTGTGTGGGGGGGGGGGGGGGGG
>SSNR01000393.1:528853-550138 GCA_006937965.1 Callopanchax toddi
GGGGGGGGGGGGGGGGGCACAGTTTTTATTTTTATGGAATTGTTTTATTTTTGTTTGAAATCTGTATAACACTTTGAGCTGCCCCAGGCATGAATAGTGCTTTATAAATAACATTTGATTGATTGATTGATGATTGCTTGCCCTCATGTTAGTAAAAATCTGAAATCAGTCTTTCAGTGTTTATTAGTATCAGCGTCCTGCTGGAGGACAAATTTATACTGCTCATGAAAATTAGCTGAGGGCAGAAAATCACTTTGAGGGCTACAAGTAGCCACACACTGGACCAGCCAGAACATTTGCGTTCTGAACAGTCTGGGCCCAGATCCGGGCTGGAGTCCACCATTTGGTGACAAATAGACTAAAATGTACTTCACAATTTTTTTTTAGAGATTCTTATTTTTAATGTAGAATTAATGAATAAAATTTGACATTAATGTTGTAAAGTTGGACTACATTAAAGTAATTAAAATAAAACAAAATGCTAACTAACAGAGAAATCCTTATTTTTGTCAGGCCTCACATTAGTAATAATAACCTTTTAAGACTTTTAAACATCAGCTGAAAAAAAATCCACTTTTCTTGAATTGTATTGTGGGGCCGCAAACAGCCCGCGGGCCGCACTTGGACACCCCTGATTAATGAAAACTACCGCAGGTTACCATAAACAGCGCATGCAGAACTCACGGTTCAGCTTCCACGCTCCGGACCGGCGCCACGTAGTTCGCTGGAATGAAGCCCGACTTGGGGACCGAGGCCCCGGCGAGGATCCGGGCCATCCACCACCCCCCGGGGCGGAAGTCCAGGACCTCCAGGGCATCTCCGGTGTTGAAGCTCAGGTCCTCCCCGGTGCGAGCAGCGTAGTCAAACCGGGCGACGAAGCTAGTCTCCCCTGCCCTCAGCTGCGGCCCCGCGTAGGGGACAGGTGGGGGTCTGCTGTCTACGGGAGGCTCCGGTTCGGTAGTGTCCGTCACGTTCTCCTCCTCCGGAGTTCCGGTGTCTTCCGCTGGTTTAGACTTTTTGTAACAACACGCCACACGAAACTTCTCCATGACGGATGTGATCAGTGTAATTCCCTCAGGCTGTTAAAGTTAGCTTCTGATTCATCAGGTTAAAGGGAGACTCCGCTGGATTTCCTCCATAAAATAAATAAATGTCACTTTTGAATAAATAAATACTGTTATTAATAAATAATTGATTAAAACTCTATTAAATAATACATTTTCTCCTCAGATAAATAAATAATGTTATTGATATATATTTAATAAAACCTCCATGAAAATTTAAAAAATGTCCCCTGGAAATAAAAATATATAATGGTGAGCTTGTTTGAGTTTATTTATATATTCCTGTATTAATTATTTAATGTATTATTATTTTCTGTATTTGTTTATTTTTTATTCATTTGTGACACTTTTATTTTGTGAAGCTATTTTACATATTTCAGGGACTTTTATTTTTTTTATTCTGTTTTAATTTCTAGCTGGTATTAATTCATGTTCGTTTATTGAAATGAGTGGCGGAGTTAGTTGTTGGCCGGGTCTGATCCGACTGCAGCTTCTGAGACAGCTACTTTCAGTGGAAAAAACTGAAACAAGTGCTTTTTAAGTGGCCCTTTTACGCACCTGTACTTTAAATTTTTGTCCCCCATCTTACGTGACATTTATGGTGCACAGTGGAACTTTTACAGGTGTTATGTCCCCTCCTCCTGTAACTGCAGGTGTGAATATGCGGTTTCCTGGTCTGCAGCTCTATAGCCAGAGGAGGATATACTACTTTTAGGACAGAGATCGGAGTGGAGAACCCCATTGTCCAAGGTTGGATGGGCCACAGGATTTGGTGTCACACCTGCTTGCATCCAGATAAGTTCTCCTGTCCATCTGATTCCCTGTGACTCTCTGATGCTCTGCTCCTCCTGGCTGGATCTGCTTGTAGCACAAGGCAGCAACAGCCACCGTATGCTCTAATTATCTCGACGTAACACCAGAAAAATATACTCTGAAAAAGTTCCAGTGTGCACCTAAGCTGTTAAAAAGTATGCTGAGGGGCCTCCCTCTGATTGGCTGTGCTCCAGATATTCATTGTGTGCTGCAGCCAGAGAGGTGAGTATGCTCCATGTGCCCCACCATCCATCCTGAGTACAGTGGGGTCACAGTGCAGCGCTATCAGAAGACTGCTGATGGGGCACAGCAGAAGGTCTCTGTCCCGAAGCCCATTATAGTGACAGAATACAAGAAGTACATGGGAGAGGTGGACACATCAGACCAAATGATTGGGACACATTCAGTCCACCAGAAAACCAGGAAGTGGTCCACCACTGTTTTCCCACATTTGGTTGACATTGCTGTGACAAACACTTATGTCATCCAGAAGGATCAGAGTGCTACCATGCAGCAAAGGCAGAAGACCCATCAGCAGTTCAGCACACCTCCTTGGAGTTCCTCTGCAACCTGAACCCCATAAAAAAACAGGTGATAAACACCTACCTGACTCCTGCAGCGCTGGACAAACTAAAGCTCAGAGAGCATGAATATACAGATTCATAATGTTGTGGGCATTAGTGATGTGACGTTTATGAATGAGTTGAATCTTGTGCAGAGTGAATGAGGAGTATCGAGTCCTTGTAGAGAACCGTTCACCTTTTTGTATTAACTGTTTGAGGCCAGGAGGCAATATTCAGCGACACTAAGTTGCTGGCTGAAACAGAACAGCTCTTTGTTTTAAAACAACATCAGTGAGCATAGCAACATGAACCCATCAGTTCCAATGGGGAAGCTAATTAGCAATGCACACGTAGGTGTCGCAACAAAGAGTGTCATCAAACATAGTTCCACATGACTTTTTTTTTCTCAAAATATTGCACAAAAAACCATAAAAGAGCCAGTTTTTTGAACCGCTCCCCAATGAACGGCTCCCTTCAAAGAGCCATAAAGCCCATCACTAGTGGGCACAGACAAATACTCTGAAAGGACTGTAAAAGTAAAAATGTTTTGACAATAAGCTCCACCCCCTTTCACCTTTACCCCCTTATAGAGGTTGTCTAGCTCCGCCCCTGTTAGAAGCTCAGAGGCGCGTGAGGAATTTCACTCCGCGCTGCGCTCATATTCGGTGATTTACAGCTCCATCCGGAAGTGCCCCTCTGCCGCCATCTTGTGGCCCGAGCGACTCTAACTCCTGCCCCTAACTAGGGAAACTTCTCCCCAATAATCGCTTGGTGGTTAGTCGCTCCTGTTACCGGAGAACGGATCATCGTCTTCACGGTATTCCGACGGGGAGGGTCGCGCGGAGCGTCTACGGAGCGCGCTCCCGCCGCTGTGTAACATAATCATTGTGTATCGTCGCGCGCCCCTCCGTCCCCGCACGACGCTCCCGCAACCTTGGCTACAATGAGCGAATTCTTCAGCCTGTCGGAGTGCGACGTCATCGGCTTCGACCTGGACCACACGCTGTGTCGCTACCGCCTCAAGGAGACCTCTAGGGTGAGTGTCGCGCGGACGGTGGCGCGTGGGTCGACGTGATGTCTCGCCCACATGATGGGAGCACCATGGGGGATACGCGGCGTCTCTGAGCGGCCGGCAGAAGCCGAAGAGACGCGCCCGATGCTGCAGTGATTCTGCATGACTCATGGGTCATGGTGCGCCCCAAGCGCAGCCTGGGAATTCTGTTGGAGTTTGATTGGCGGAGAGATCAGCTCAGACGCGTCCAGTCACCACAGGGGTCACGTCAGGGGTCACGGTCACTGCAGCTGTCCGTTTTCACACCGACTATAACAGACAGAGAGCAGCATCTGGCCTGATGTTTGATCATACCTGGAGTTCACCTGCGCTCTCTGCAGAGAAAAAGAGCCTATAATTTCTAGTCAGGAATGTTTATTCTTTTATTTATTCAACCCAAATCATATTTCTGGTGCAAATAAATATAAGAAACATTGTTATTTACAGCAACAGATCCTCATGATTTATGTTGTTTGAGCTTTTGTTTATTGATAAACTTCCCACCAAAAACTAATCCCACAAAATAAACATCTACAAATGAACATGGTGGCACACTTTAGCAAAAACAACAACAAAAGAGTGGATCTAGGACTTAGAAAAGTTAATTGCACCCACGTTTTTGGCCACATTGCATTTAATGTCTTAAAATCTCTGTCCATAGGTAACTTTGACTTCTAAATGATTAATTAACAATCTAGTAAACATAAAGTTCTTTGTTTTGGAACTGAACTGTACGATATGGGTAACCTACTGAGAAAGTGTTTATTTATTTATTTTACTTATGTTTTAGGAGGATGAAACCCCTTGAGATGAGACATCTCGTTTTCGAGGGGGTCCTCCTTTCGTACACCAAACAGAAGTAGGACAGCAAGTAATTAACAACAAATACCAATTAACATACATGCATATACATAAAATAATGTAGAAATAATAATAGTAATAATACAAATAAATAACAATAAAATAAGCAAAAAGGATAACTAAATATAAACAAACAGAACCAGTAACCAATGCCAGTGTTACATGGCATTCACATACCTAGACTCACTCACACAATGCTCTCTAATATTTTTTAAAAGTCATTTGGATTATGGATAATTTCATCAGTAACACATTATGTGTGACTCATCATCATTTAAAAGCAGTTGCAGACAGGTAAAATGTGTAAATAAACAGAGTTCTTAAATAAACGAAAAGACGTGATGAACCGTATGTCAATAGGGAGATTATTCCAGTCTAATGGAGCTTTGGCTCTAAAAGCAAGTCTTCCAACTTCCTTCTTGAATGAAGGGACGACAAAAGAAATCTGTGTATTTGACCGGATGCTGTACTGTACGGACACTCAAAGGGAACCAAAAAAGTTTTTAAATACTCAGGAAAATTAAAAAATATACATTTAAAAATAAACAATAACCAATGAAATCTACGTCTTTCCTTTTAAAGGAAGCCAGGACAAACTTTCAAACATAGTACAGTGATGAGTAATAAAAGGACAACGTAACACAAAACGACAAATACTGTTGTAAACAACATAGTGGATGGAGACAGGAAGCGGTGGTGTTTTGGTAAATTATGTCTGCATAATGTCTGTTTAAAGGGCTCCAGTCAGCTGAATCTGAAACTTAAAACATTTTAAGATCAGTTCAAATGTTTTAACTTCATGTTTCTCATGAAGCTCTCAACCTGAACATTTCATAAATGTCTGATGGACGATCCTCCATTGTGGACACCTGTCCCTGAGATGGACACCTCCTGTATTTTGGTCTCTAGATCTTTGGCAGTAGTTAGATGATCAATATTGTAGGAAAATATTACAAACAATGAACAATGCTAATAAAAATACCTGACCAATAAACATTCAGAAAATGTTTAAAAAAACATTCATTATAATTGAAAAGGAACTGAAGACTTTAAAATCCCTGATTTAGAACCAAAGAGAAGGAATTGAGTATTTCTGTAAATGGCTGACCCAAGAAAACAACAACAGGTGAACCAGCACCACTTCCTGTTTCAACCAAAACGCTCTCTCCACAGAGCTACTGCTGCTCCAGTAGTAATAAAATAAAATATGCGTTTGCTTTTTCTGTCATACGGACTACAACTAGCGAGAGACTCTGTGATGTCATGCTGAACTAGCTGACTTTGTTTTGGTTTCGTGGCATTAGCAGCTGTTAGCCACTGTAAGCTTTCCTCTCAGGGTTTCAGACGATCCTGCTACAGACTCAGGTTCTGATGCCAGAGATGGTGAAAGAAGTTAGAGGTAGGGCTGGACGATAATTCAATAACTATATTTTTATCGATAGACTGGTGGTGCGATAGAAAAAAAATGGGTCGATAAATAGTTCAATAAAAAAAGTTTCCATCTTTTTTCATTATATCCAACTGGATAACATGATAATAGTCATTATTTACTCCTAACCAATCAGAAGCACAGACCCAGGCAGCTCCGTCACCAAGCCCCTCCCCTCTCCGACGACAGAGGAAATTGTTCTGAAAATGGTTTCAGTAGTTCAACTGCATAAATCTGACAAAAACCAAACAACGGTCGTTTGCAACATTAGCAGAGAATCGATAAAAACCAAGTCTGGAAAACACAACTAACTGGTTTTATCATTTGTGCTGCTCGAAGCCGCAGGACGAGCCGCATCTCGGCTCCATGTTGGAGGAAGATGGATACTCTGCGACACAAAGCGAATCAAACTAAGATTATTTGCTTGCGATAAATGCGACAACCTTGAAATGATTTGAAGGACTTGAAGCCTGGACCAGGTCGCACCAGACCCAAGGTTTTTTTTTATTTTTATGGAGGACTATAAAAAGTTGATCCCCTGAGTGGCTCAGCTGCTTTCCCTGGATCAAATACAGGATCTTTAATCACTCAAAGTCAATCAATCATGTCCCAAATAATAAACCAACAACTCCAGGCTTCACACATACATAAATAAACATTTAAGTAACCTTTCCAATTGAATAATCATGTTAATTACTACAGAATGAACAATAAGCACTAAACAGTAGGGGTGTAACGATACCTAAAACTCACGAGATGGGATATTGCGTTCATGAGAAATGATATTACAATATTAAAGCCGCATAATGGATTATTTCATCAAGAGAGCCATTTTTGAATCCAACGTCTAACGGCTCCTCCCCAAAACACCTCGACATGCGCGTGCACACAGCGCATTTCTTCGGTCTGTGAGCTGGGCATAAACTGTGCAGCGCAAACTGTAGAGTTTAATCACTCACAGTTCACAAATCACATTCCCACATTGTATCAGGCTCTGATGAGCCCTCTCTGTCCCTGCTGTGCTTCTGATACTTAGCTCTGTAGCAGCGAGCTGCTGCGGTACTCTGAAGCTGAACACAGAAATGACTTGGCCCTGAATGAACTTCTTGACCAAAATAAACGTGTATCCTTGACAAGCCTTGCCATTCTGTGAGGTGAAATGTCTAAAAATAAAAATAAATCTGTCTTTAGCTGGGGAATGGGTAGGTTTAGTAGAAATTAGCTCCGTCTCCTCCATGAACGGCTGTAAACAGAGAAACACACGGAGCATCCTGTATGAGAGCGCCCCCTACTGCTACAGGTTTGCTGTAGAAGCAGGGGGGCTACGTGTGCACGTTGACAGAAAGCTGACAATGCAGAAATTTGAATTTTATTGGCTGAAAAAGTTTGTCGGCCAGAAAGAATGCAAAGGGGTCTATAGGAGGAAGGAGGGTCTTCATCAGAATGACTTACAGTATGTTGTGGAACTCTAACCATAGATCATAGTTTAGACCTGAAATATCATTTAAAACGTTTAGAAAACTTTGATACATAGAAAAATACTCCAGATAGCTGCTTTAAGTTCACAAGAATGAGACGAGATAAGATTTGAATAACATTTTAAAGAATTTTTCAAAGATCAAACCATTGCTGCAAATTTTTCATCTCTGTCTCTCTCCGCCTCTCCTGTCTCAACAAGGATAAAATTTTTATTTCAAAGGTGAAGAGGAGAGGATTGAACTGTTTAAACAGGGCCATGATATTAAACCTACACCTAATAACCACAGCCAGTATCCATTTAATAGAGTGAAACTTTGATTTTAGACAGTAAAAACTACAGGGGTCTAAACTGACTTTTAAAAAAATGCAGAGGACATGTCCCCCCATTGTGTCCACTTGTCTCAGTGATCTTTCAGTCCCTTGATTCTCAGCTCTCTAATGCTGTTATTCTGTCTTTGCCTGTTTTCTCCCCTTTTCTTTTGTTTCCTCTCTTGTTAAAAAAGATGGAATCAGTTCAGTTAAACTTCACTACAACCTTAAAGGATTTGATCATTAATAGAAAATAAATGCAAAGCTAAAAAAAACTTTTCTATTATATATTAAAACTATGTTTAATGCTGTGATCATAATGAATCTGTCAGACAGATAAACACTGGACCGGTGTTCTGACTCGCTGAATATATTCCTACAGCAGCACAGTAACACCGACCTGTAAACACGGTTAAACTGGAAAAAAGCCAGTCTCTGTTCGTTTCCCTCCCCACCACCGTGGTTATTATTTTCATCAGTGGATTTTCTGAAGATTCTTTATGTCCGTTATGTTTGTTTATTTATGATTTTCTACAAGGGCTGTGTCTTTCGGCATTGTTATTGGCTAAGAAACTGATCCATAGACCCCGCATCCCCAAATTATAGCCCCTAACATACGTTGGGCGATGGGGTCAGCCTATCACTGATGGTCGATACATTCGTCTTGCCCAACCCTAGTTTCTTATCTGAAAAATATAACTCATGACTGTGCTCATCTTGTGATTATTATTATTATTATTTTTACAGTTAATCTACGAGAGCTTTGCCCGGTATCTGGTGGAACATAAAGGATACGACAGAGACCTCCTGAACCTGACTCCTGCCACGTGGGACTTCTGGTACGTCTGTACCGCTGTTTCTCACCCAGCCAGTCATTTTGAAGCAGCATTCTATCAGTTAGTTATCTACACTAAGGACCACACCCACCATGTGACATCACGTAAAGTAGGCAGAGTCTGTAGAAACAGGAAGTTGTCCTCTGACTGGAGCAATCATAAATATCATACATAAATGCTAGGTGGCTTACCCGCGCTGTTCACAAACGGACTGTGACGTAGCAAAGCGGCGGCCATCTTACTGCAGACAGCTGTCCTCTTCCGTAACATTGCTGTCGATGGTGCATGAACTGTTTAAATACCTCAAACTTCCTCAATTTTTAACCGATTTGCTTTGTTATAAACATCAGAGATGTGGCTGTGGAATATATTGATATAGGCCAGGAAACTCATAAACTGCGCAAGTATCCTGAATCAAGCCTATTAGGGCTGGGCGATATGGCCTGAAATCAATATCACGATATATTGAGGAGTTCACCTCGATAAAGATAAATGGACGATAACTACCCGTGCACACAAAATACAAAAGTTGTCCACTAGATGGAACTGTGGCAGCATAATTGCTCCACAGACTAAAATTTCCTGTAAACACAAATATTTAAGATACAATCTGTTATATTCTACAGATGGATATTACAGAGAGCTGTATCATGTGACATTTGAGTTGTTAGGTAATCAGGTTCTCTATAAAGTATGTTTGTAGTGCAGGTGGAGGACGTGTTACCTTGACTTGTTGCTAGTTTTTCTGCAAAGTTTGACTTTTGTCTTTTGTTTTCATCACATCCTCCTTGCTGAATCCATCATGTCGCCAAATGATTGAGCATTGACAGCTAGCTGCAGTAAGATGGCTGCCTTTATCTACGCTGTTGAATCCCAAACAAGCCATCTAGCATTTATATATGATATCTATGGGAGCAAAACTCATGGCTAGTCAGATCAAGAGAGACATTGCTGCAGATCAGTGAAAAATTGGAAGGTCATTTCCAGGTATTTAAAAATTCTAAATGTCCCACTAATGCATTAAAATGCTATATTTTAGCAACGCTGACAGCCTGTCACAGTGTCACTTAGACGTTAAAGTGTGGGCAGCTCACTTTACGTTTACTTTCAGAGGTTAGCTGGTTCAGCAGAAGGAGTTTAGACAAGAGGAGTGGTTCCTTGTGCGCACTGGACACAAACGTCGTCGCGTGCGTAAATCACGTATAAAATAAATTATGACTTTCAAAGAAATGTCTGTTTGTTGCTGACGGTTCTATTCATTTAAAATTTTCTCACATAATAGTAAAACTGCTAGCTCATTAAACATTAAAGAACACTGAGTTCTGAGTAAAAGTATCTTTAATAAGTAAACATTATTTCATAACAAAACCTGAGAAAGAAGGAAGAATATTATTTTGTTAGCACTAACTAATATGACTTGATTCAGAGTATCTTAAAAGACTGGATCAGAGTTCAAATAGCTTAGGAGCAGAGTGGTGGTGGTGGTGGTGGTGGGGGGGGGGTGGGATTTTATTTATGAATTCTGGCTCCGTTTGTTCTTCTCATCCTGGATCTGTTAGAATGACTCCTGGTCCAGTGGTTTGACCGTTTTCATTACAGATTAAAGACTGAACAGACAGGGAAAAAAACTCAATACATAGAGACTGTTTTAAATAAGAGCTTAAGAGACAAATAACTTGAAGAACAGCAGCAGAAAAATTAGATACAAGTTTGAGAAAAGAACAGGAAGTAAAATATGGTCAATCAACTCCCATCAAATCTGTTTAAAAAGTGAAGACGGTTAAAGATGCAGTCAGACTGTGAAGAAACCAGAGCCCCTACAGCCATAAGGGACACATTTACTGAAAAAAGACACACATCACCACAGTTTGATGTATGATTTGTTTATGTACCACAAAAGATGTGGGATTATTAAGATATGGTTTGCAAAAGATTTGAAAGAATGTTTCTTAGGCTTAGTGGGGTGATGATGACATCACCAGAGTGAGGAAAAGTTTGATTTTTACCAAATGTAAACTGTGATTTCACAAATATAACGATAAAAGAACAAAATGCTTCGATGTGTGACAGCTTAGTACCTGGAGACTTGTTTAAAGTTGAATGAGGTTTCCCGATTGCTGAAGGTCTATTGTTAGAAGAGCACAAAGTACTGCTGAGGATTTGAAGCAGTTAATGTTTCTACAGTCACCTGCTGTGGGCCTAAAAGTTCACAAAAGCTAAATATCTTGTGTTAGGGTTAGTCAGTGTTAAAACTGTGCTGTGCAGTGACCTGGAGAACCCAGGTCCATACGTATTACTGTTAACACTCATGCTTTGGTTCAGTTTTAAAGGGTTGGTGGTGGATCTAGAAGATGGAAACCTGGTGAAGTTAGCTGAAGATGGAACTGTCCTACGGTACGCTGCTGCTTCATTAGACTGCGTTGATGATCCCTGACCTTTAAAAAGTGTTTTAATGCTTTGTTTTTTAGAGCATCACATGGAACCAGTGAGCTCAGCGCCGATGAGATCATAAAGCATTATGGTCCGAAGAGGGAGTGGCAGCACTTCAACAGCCTGAACACCTCCTTCACTAGATCTGGTGGGACGTCATCTGACCTCACAGTGTGCACCTTGATATCAACTAATGACTAAATGACTTTTTAAAACTTGTTTTTTGATTTCTTTACAGCAAAATACTATTTCTATGACAACTACTTTGACCTGCCGGGAGTTCTGCTGTGTGGAAAAGTTGTGGACATGCTGCGCAAGGTGACAGGATGCAGCATTGTGTGGTTTCATTTTCAGTGAGAAAACCTTTCTCTGATATCATTTTCTTACAAACAGAGAGGAAATGAGGTGAATTCTGACTTTTGGAAAGACATGATTGCTGCAATCGACCACAACTACAACACATCGGCTTTTAAAGGTATGCAATTTATTTTGGACATGCTCACATTTGGATTTATTCCAATGATTTAAAACTACTCTAAAGGTTCTGCTGACATTAAACTCTCCCCAGATGTTGGTACCAACCCATTCTCCACATTTAGAGATAAATACATACATAGTACTGAGGTATGTACGTAGTATTCAGGTACACACGTGGACAAAGTTGTTGGTACCCATCGGTCCATGAAAGAAAAACTCACTGGTCACAGAAATTACTTGAATCTGACAAAAGTAATAATAAATAAAAATTCTATGAAATTTAACCAGTAAAAGTCAGACGCAGCTTTTCAACCATGCTTCAACAGAATTATTTAAAAAATAAACTCGTGAAACAGGTCTGGACTAAAATGATGGTAGCCCCAGAATAGACTGAGAATACCGTGACCAAAGGGACATGTTAGTTCAAGGTGTGTCTACTAATTAGCATCACAGGTGTCTACAATCTTGTGATCAGCCAATGGGTCTATATATAAGGCTCCAGGTAGTCACTGTGTTGTTTGGTGACCACACTCAACATGGACCAGAGGAAGTGAAGGAAAGAGGAGATTAGAAAGGAAACGATAGACAAGTGTTTGTGGTCTTGATATTCCTGTACCGTTTTCTGGATGGCAGTGCTTCATGACCTGGGTGGGAGGGATGAGCAGCAATACAGTTGGCCTTCTTTGCAGTTGAACAGCGTATACTGAGTCCAGAACTGGTAGTGGACTCCCCACGATCCACTGGACCGTTTCCCCACCCTGGCCAGGTGTTTTTTGTTCTGGACTGTGCAGCTCCCACACCACACAGTCGGTGTTGTTTTTGTTGATGATAACGAAATTAAAGTGGTAACGCACCTTTTTTCAAAACGTTAACGAGATGCAGACGACCTACATACGGCTGTTTGATGACTAAAATGAGACGAGACGTCTGTGCGTATTCATTGGCGAAACAAAAGGAGATGAAAACGTTAGTGAATGAAGATGTGAAACTGTATTTGTATAAACTGTTTTTGCTGTGAGATGTAATTCATGTGAACTTAAGCTCCACATCCAAGCACAGCTTTTATTGTGGAGGATGAAGTCTTTACTTTCCAGGGCGACCGGTTGCGTGACGGGGCTTAGGAAGCTAGCGCGACTAGCACTGAGGGCACTCTCTAATCAAATGGGAACTTATTGAGTGAAAGTCTAACTATGGGGAATATGACAAAAATATCACTATTGGGTGTAGTATCCCTTTAAGGTTCTTTACTGTGATTTATAGTGTTTATAAATGCCACTCTGTGGACATATTTAATGTGTCCATTCACTGATTCACTTACCTACAGGTGGCATTCATACTGTATCAAACATGGTCTGGTCTGGTCCAAAAGGCCAGGGCTGATTTTTTTAGTCAAAGTCCAGCCCTGACTGTTGTCTACCAATATGATGAAGATGAAACCAGGAGGACTTTTCAGCAGAGTATGGTCCCATACAGCCAAGAAACTCTCTACTGGTTACAGAGAGAGAAAATCAAGCTAGAATGGCCCGGCCAATCAGCGGACCTGAATCCTAGAGAACATCTATGGAGAGGACTAAAGGTCAGAGAGGAACCTTCAGGATCTGAAGACCAGAATCACACCTGAGACTAGATTCTCCTCCAGAAGTTGCAGCACCAACAAAGACTTTAGGACCAAGAATTGAATCAGGAAAAATCTAAAACCCTTTTTCTCTGAATCTGTTTATTACACTGAACTTCATGAGGACATGGATGGTTTGGTTTCGCTACATGTGGAGGATGGACCAGTACCTGCTGTAAATACCGTGGAAGAACAAAAATGGCAGAGATATTTTTTCTAAGTCAAACTTTTATTCCATGTTTTGATCAGTAAGTGGTACATAACTTAACACATCCAATGGGACATAGTTTAAAAAAAAAACCTTGTTAGAATTTCTCTTCCTGTGTTCTTTTGGAGGTCAAAGTGCATGTGAAATTGTGCTGATCTCTAATGACATATATTACAATGGTTTTGCACATTTTAGTATGTAAATTACAGAGAAATTCCTAAACAACAAACATTAATAAAGACAAACACACAGAAAAATGTGCTGTAAAGCGACCAGGTAAATGTAGAGCACCACTTAAGATTTCTTCCAACACTATTCTATCTTTTTTGAAAATTCTTTCACAGAAGGTGAACGAGGGACAGGCATAAAAGCTTTGGAGTAAATGTTATCTCCATTAAGTGACTTCCTTTAGCAGGTTAAAGGTCTTTGAAACCTTGAGTGAGGCAGTTAAAATTGTCGAACTCAGAACTATTTCACAATCTTAATTTTATTTCTTAAAACTGATCTTTAAGAAGTTCAATATTTTGTAAGGTTCAGATTCAGGTTTACAGGGAATTTTGAAATCACGTTGATGCAATTAAGAACCCAGAGAAAATACAATGAACATTGTCTGCAGCAAAGATCCCATTGCTTTCCTCGTCCGGAACCTGAACATAGACTCTGTCACCAGGATGCAGCATAAGGACAGCACTGCCTGACATCTGATCCAGGAAGCCCTTGTTGTATTCATCGTAGGTGAACACAACAGGGTCCTCGTTCTTGTAGAGGGCCACCAGTGCATTGGCACCATTGACATGCATGTGAAAGCTGAAGAAGTAAAGGCCGGGGATCTGACAGGAGAACACGCCGCTGTGGGGGTCGTAGTGTTGCTCTCCATTGTAGAGAACCTGGTTGAATTGAATTGGGGCTCCAGCAGGAGGGTACGCCATGGTAAGCACAGCGCTAAAGGCAGACATGGGAGCCTTCATCATCTCATGAGGCATTATAACTTCATGGGACTTGATTGGCATGCTCTTATCATGGTGATAGATGACTTCCCCTGGTGGACCTGGTGGACCAGGAGGACCAGCAGCGCCAGGAATACCATCGTGACCTCTCTCACCTGGGAGTCCAGGGGAACCTTGAGGACCAGAAATTCCCTTTGCTGTCAGACCAGCTGGACCAGGTGGACCTGGAAGTCCTGGATGGCCCTTGAGTCCAGATGGACCTGTTGGACCAGGGAGTCCACTTGGTCCCATTTCTCCGGGCCTTCCAGGTTCGCCACTTTTTCCTGGTGCTCCTGGGGGGCCTGTGTGTCCCTTTAGTCCAGGTGCACCATTTGAACCAGGGAGTCCTGGTGGACCACCATGGCCTTGAGAACCCTTTGGACCCTGAGCGCCATTATGACCTGGAATTCCTGAAGGACCAACTGCCCCAGGGACACCTGGTTTTCCAGTAAAACCTTGAGCTCCCTGCTCACCCTTGGCTCCTCTTGGGCCTGGTGCACCTGCCATACCAATATCACCTTTGGGTCCTACTGGACCTGACTCACCCTGAAATCCTCTGGCACCCTGTGGACCAGCTGGGCCAATTGGACCAGGACCACCTGGATGACCAGTAAATCCAGTTGGGCCTGGTTCTCCTTTTTGACCAGTGGTTCCTGGAGTGCCGGGAGCACCTCTGCTTCCTGGTATTCCTGGTTCACCTGTTTTGCCAACACCTGGCATGCCAGGGGAGCCTGACTGACCAGCAGGACCCTGTGGTCCCTTAGGCCCTATAGGTCCAGGCAGACCGGGGGTACCATTCTGACCGGGTTTTCCTGATGCTCCTACACCTGGTGGTCCAGTGTGACCCTTAGGACCTGGCAAACCCTTTGGTCCAGGAGCTCCATCTCTTCCTGGAATGCCAGATGCACCAGGTTCTCCTGGAAAGCCAGTGGCACCAGGTGTGCCAATTCCAGATTTGCCGGGCATACCTGTTGGACCCATTGGTCCAATTGGACCTGGTGATCCCTGGACCCCAGGGACACCAATGCCTCTCTCTCCTTTGGGGCCAGGAAGACCAGGGATGCCAGGGTGCCCTTTCAAACCAGGCTCACCCCTTGGACCCATTGAACCAGGAAGTCCAGATGGCCCGGGTTTTCCAACAGCTGAAAGTCCTGAAGGTCCAGGGATTCCAGGCGTACCAGGTGCACCTCTTGATCCCATTGGTCCAGGTGCACCAGGTGCACCTTTGTGACCAGGAATGCCAGGAGTACCTGGTTTTCCAGGTGCTCCTGGGGTACCAGGTTTACCCGCCTGAGAGTGGCCAGGAGTTCCAGGAGCTCCTGGTGGGCCTTGTGGTCCTGTGTGTCCAATACCCCTTTCTCCAGGAGGTCCAGGAGGTCCCATTGGTCCTGGCTCACCTTGAGGACCCTGAGCACCTGGTGTTCCTGCGACAGCTGTTTAATAAATAAAAAAAACAGAATTCAGATTTTTAATAAACAAGGTCACAGATCTTAGACATTAGATCAGATTTAGTCTAACAAACTGTTTTTAAATGGATGAATTTTTAACTCTTTCCAAGAAATTAATGAACCAAAATGAAAGAATGGTTGAAAAGGATCTTCACCAGAGGCAGTTTGTTTCTTCTACCTAAAAACTGTGAAATCAACTCAATACATGAAGAGGATCAGGATCTGCTCCCTGTGACTGTGGGCTGGGTTATGGGAATTGTCCAAAAGCTAAACATTATCCACTCTAAGAACATGTCAGGGGTCTCCATTATTGACCTGAGCAGGAAACACTTAGTGCTGTGTGGAGGAGGTCAGGGCAGGTGTTAGCAGCAGGCTAACACAGCAGCTTGTCATTGACCCACAAAGTGTTTTCCTTCCATTTCAATCATAACATCTTATGAAAGTTGTACAAATATTTTTTATATTTTAAAAATTAAATTTTTGCATGTGACTGATGGTAAATTCAGACCTTCACTGTTTTCCATGTTTGGAGCTTTTTATATAAGAGGGTATCAGATTTTAGCTTGACTTGCTGACAAATCATTTAATTAAATTGGGTTCATTTATAATAATAAACAATAAAACATGTTTAGGCTCTGGTGTCTAATAGCAGCTAAATCTTACAACAGCTTTTTTTAAATGGTTTTAAAACTAGAATTGTGTTAAATATCATGAACTATTAAACATCCATCCTCCTTAAGAACTTCTATTCTTTTATGATTATTACAAAGTTTGTGTAGTTCAAGTCAGCCTCACTGGCCTCATTTTAACACTTTTAACTTCTGCACCAAGAAAAAAAAAACTATACAAGTGTTTTTTGTTTTTTTGTTGTTGTTCATTTGGGGCAGTAAAGGCTTAAATCAGGGTTCTTAAAATCCTTAAAAATGCTTTAAATGGTTTTTAAGGTTTTGAAAGTCCAATTTTTAATCAAGTCCTTGAAAGTGTAACTGAAATCGGCTTTAGCTTTATAACATTTACTTTTTTCATCATATTCTTACTGTTTGTGTGTAATTCACCACCAGTGTAAGGTGCTGGAAAATCTTCAAAACACGTCTTAGAAGTGTTTGAAAAGTGCTTGACTTAGATGTTGATATATGATCCTGGTCTAATAGAAGTAAATAATACTCAGGGTTCTTGACATTTATGAAAGTGCTTGAATTTTAAGGTGTTATGATCAAGGTTTTTAAAGGGCTCAGTTTTAAAAGAAAGGGCTTGAAACGGACTGCAGAGCAGCATTTCTCAGGCGGCGAGGTGAAAACGTCTGTAAATCAGCTAATCAGGGCCTGAGAATTTCCCAAGACTTTTTCCATGAAGTGTTTGATTATTTATTTCTAACCTGAAAAAAACACTATTGCAGACTATTTTAGTGCGCACGATTCATGTGTGTAAATTAGAGGTGTTTGATATTGATAAAAGTACACGTCATAATATGTTTTCCATTTCCTGAGAACAATAATACGATGACATTTTAATGACCTAAAAAATCTTGAGCCTCATGTTCTACCTGTTCGTTCCATAATAGTATAATTTCTATTGCTGGATAATACTTAGACTAATTCATACCTACACTAATAATACTTACTAGTACTTCTCTTCAGTGCTACCCTGGGTTTACCAGACCCCTGAAGTTTTTTATATTCCTCAACCTATACGATCATTAGTTAGTCTAGAGATGGTGAACTAGCCTCTCCAATGCTAATACCAGCCTACCCAGGCTAATGGACAGCAGAGGGAGGAGGCATTCAAGCCTAGCAATGCTAGTTATTAGCCTCTCCAATGCTAACTCATGTGAGTTGCCTCCTCATTGGTTAGTGTCGGTGTTACAGCAGCCTGTCATGAATCAGATCAGTAGCTAGCTTCAGAATGGATATAGCCTCATGCTTCAAGGATGTAGCTACAACTGGGTGATCAACAGTTCTAATTTTGGCCCTAATACCACGCTGTAGTCTAGTCACAAGTTCTAAAGTTGACGATGATGAGGACGGCTGTGACGCTGTTAGTTTGTTAACAAGTTTATCTGACTCTCTTTCTTCTGACATCAAGCTGCGTCGACTTGGAGCAGCTGGAACACTAGAAGGACCTCTGTAGCTCCATGTGATGGATACGGTTCAGGGTATATATTGGTACTCTGTATAAAAGTGGATTCAATACTGGATAATGCTGCTGCCTCTCTGTCATAACAAGAGTCTAATATTATTATAAAGGATTTATGTTGCACACCCTGGCTGTAAATTATGAAGATGCTGGGAAATGTTTAAATCCCTTTTGAATGATTGATTGATAAAGGCGCTTCAGGCAGCTTAAAGGTCATCAGGGTCAGTCTGATGTGGCTTCTATCAGTCATTTATCATCCACGCCCACTGGTGACATCACTCAAAGTGGGTGACTGGGAGAGATGCAGATGACCAGGAAATGATCTGCAGCAGCGTCTCTCCTGATGTGACTGGTCTGATAGAAGGCTGAGTCTGTTCTCTGTGAACACGGCAGAGGGTGTGTGTGTGTGTGTGTGTGTGTGCAGCGCGTCACACTCAGCTGTAGCTTCATTTCTACGTAGAGGCTGTAAAACCAGAGGTCATGCAGGTCAGGTTAGAGTTCCCCGTTAACTGGTTGAGTTCATTGCGTCGCTGAGTCCCAGCTGACCAGATTAGAGGTGGGCCCCCCTGGCCCTCGAGGGCCACTGTCCTGCACGTTTTAGATGTTTCTCTGCATAATCAGTGGGTGATTCAGAGACTTTTGATGAACTTGAAGACAGACTGAGCTGTTTAAATCAGGAATGTTGAAGCCACATCTAAGACCTCAAGAACCAGAACCTTTGCTGCAGAGAGAGAAACCTAAGGGCCACCCCAAACTCGAGTGTCCACTCTCTTCACTCATCCACCGTAGTATATTGAAAGTAAAGGTGATCAGAAACATTCCTGCAGTTTTTCTTAACCTGCTCATTAACTTACAGCCACCATGCTCCACTAACAGCAGGGTCCTGACAGCTGGTCCTAACCAGGTAGTGTCAACATTTGGAAAGTGCTCAAAACCTGACGGTCACCAAAAAGTCAGCTGGGGATCAGAATCGGCCAATCAGCGACTGTAGAGGTTGAATTAGTATATTTGTTGTTTTGTTGGTCAGTGAATGCACCATCACCAAGTAGAAAAACAGGTATCTGCCCTTTTCTGGGTCTGTGAACTCATCAGCACTAATTCCTGCTAACAGATCTTCCATGTGGAGGTTTTTCCTTCTAGAATCATCATTTTAATCTGAATCCACCCGACACATTCTGGTAACTGGTCTGAGATAAGTCAGCATCAGCCCTCAGAGCCAGAGCTGGCGCTTCTCTATCGCAAACTGGAACTCAAATATAAGCCTTACAACAAAAACATGGACTTTTATGAGATGAGGAAGTGAAACTGTGGTTTTGAGTGAACCTGACTGGAAAGTCTTGAAAACTCCTAATAGTTTGTGATGGTATAGTTGTGAGTGATGAGAGTTGGCTGACTTACCGTGGCTCTTGACGGGGTATGGAACCTTTGACACTTTTGGAGCATAGTACCTCTCAGGAGTTGCCTCGGCCAAAGCCAGGAGGACAAGGAGAAGGCTTGTTACCCTCAAGTCCATCTTGAGAAGCTAAACCTGCACAGCATAAAAAAAAGAATGATTATAAGAAGGTTTATGGTGGTGTTCCAGTCAGTGAAGTGACAATGATGGAAATGGTATTGTCTCGTTAATCATGGCGTTTGCAGATTTTTGATGATAGAACAACTCATTCTGATGTCTACAGCTGTTCCTACAGGTGCCTCTTTGTTCAAAAAGAATTCCTGACAAACAGACAGAAGCTGTTGTGAGGAAGAAATGAAGCATCCTACAAGCATGAAGTGAGCTGAGCCAGGATGAGTCCTCATCCTCTCACCCACCAACCTGCCAGCAATCAGCCACTCACCTCTAAGGTTTAGGCTCCAGAGAAGCTGTGGGGCGAGTCCCTGCACGGCGTTTTATATCCTGTGTTGTGGAGTCGGTCTGCCTGAGTGAGTGGCAGCTGCTGCTTCCCGGAGCGCTGGGCTCCAGCTTTTTATACTCAGCTGCTCTCCAGCATCCAGGAGGATCTACCTCAGGGAAGGCCCTCCCTTCTCTGATGTCACCCTTAATGATGGGTGCCGTGTCCCAGAGCGATGCTCCTCCCCCCCCTTCCTCCCCCGTCTGGCTCTCTCTGTTTGCGTGGAGCAGCAGGGAGGGATTCCTGCCTCGCTCTCTGATCATTAATCACAAGTTCTCATCAGAAACATTCTCTATCCAGTCAAACATGATGCTTTATTTACTGTTGTGACTGTTGAGTTTTCAAGGAATCAGCTGAGTTTTTTGTCACACAGCGTATTTCTGGAAAGTAAACACTGTGAGTCTAGTGTAAGGCAGGGGTCCCCAAAGTGTTGCCCTGGGGCCCATTTGTGGCCCTCAGTGATTTTCAGGGATTCTCAAGGAATTTCTCAAAATTATGAAGTGGCTTCATTTTTTAATAAAAGGCTTGAAATTGTAACTGAACAAATAGAAGTTAGAATTAAAATAAGTTCTCTACATTTATTTTCATGGGACAAAGAACTGAATAATACGATTTAACTGGTTAACTCAAAGCCCCCTTTAACGGCGTTAATTTGTCAAACGCGCAATTAAAGTGCAGGCTTCCGTAGTTTTGCTTTTTGGACGTAAGAACACAGTTCTAGCGATGCATGCAGCTGATGCAGAGAGCCCTCCTCCCCTCGGAGAAACTAGAAAGTTTTCAGCGGAGACGCCAGAGTCCTACATCCAGTAAACTTTCAACAGCAAAGCCAGTGATGGGCTGGCGATCGGGAGAATAGGTAGATTTCCTGGTGTCCTTGCTGCTAAACCTGACCTGCTCCGTGATTATACCGTCGATCAGGAAGTTTCTAATAAATAAATCAACAATCCGTCATGGCTCATCAAGCGTCTGCCCTCCTACACCCTCTCCTCTCTGTGTGTCAGCGCTGCAGAGTGCAGACATGACCCCTTTTCCTTCCCCCTCTCCCGGTCACCAAGGAAAGGAGCAGAATGGGATAGACCTAAAAAAAACAACTAAATTCATAAAACTAAAGCTATAAGTTGTAACAAAGGATATTGCAATGTTAAAATATGGTCAACTACATACAAAAATAAATGATATTAATATTGAAATCCTTGTTTTATATTATTTTAATTAACCAGGTAAATTTAATGGAGATTAGGAACATTTGTTGAGCGTTCTAAAAAGCATTAGGTTTTGCAAATGACACTAATAGTCTGTCAGAAAAAGTCCAGCTTTAGACATTTTAGAGTTTAATAGGATGATGAAAAGACCCTAGTGTGATGCGATGAGTAAAACTAATTCTATAGGAGAGAAATCATTTGATATTGAGGCTGATTCAACCTGTCAGAGTCAGAATGGATGATACATCTGATTTCTTGTATACCAGGTTTTAGTAAGTGAAGTAACTGGTAAACAGCCTGTATTTAAATTAAAAGAATATTTGAAATAAGAAAAAAAAATTTTAGGTCAGTTGAGAGCATCTGAAAAATTTGCGATTAATTGATTAATTGCGACTAATCGTAAATTAACTATGGACACTCATGTGATTAATTGCAATTTAAAAAATTAATCGATTGACAGCCCTAATGCTAACTCATACAATATATATATAT
>SSNR01000393.1:550477-562305 GCA_006937965.1 Callopanchax toddi
TTTTTTTTTGTTGTCTGGTGACATTTCCTATCATCTCATCTAAACCCATCAATCACAACACTCAAACAAAAAACAAAACCTAAAGCACTCTTCAATTCATTTCAGACTAACAACATTTTTACGCTAAGAGCTGTCAGATTTAAAGGCTGTGTAAAGACATGTTTGGGTCATTCTGAAGTGGATTTCTACTAGTTATCCATCTACAGGTGGATTTATTTATTTATTTATTTTGAACATGGGCTGTCAAAAACAAAAAAATCCAAATAAACAATCTAATTATATTTATGTATTTATCAGACGCTTTTATCCAAAGTGACTTACAAACAGGGTGCTATTTGTCGGGGAGGATGGGGGGGATTTACCCTCCCTCTGCTTTTTGCTGTCCCCCCCTCTGGTCATTAGCCTCTCACCCCTGGGGGGGGGACAGATGTCTGTGCATCTCTGACGATCTGACAGAAAAAAGAATCTGGTTTCTGTCTGATAATCAGCTCACAGAGCTGCAGGTTTGGCGGTGTGATGAGGTGCAGCTCTGTGCACTTCGCGGAGCACTAGTTATAATATTAATGTTCATTATGAGATTTTTTTTTTCACAAATTGCACACTGTTTATAAATAATAACGTATCCAAGAAGAAACGCCAGATGACTGTTAGTCTCCATCAGACTGGAGCTCCATGAAGACCTGGTCTGGTGGAGAATCAGTGATCATGAGAAAGGTGAGGGGTCAGCTCAGAACTACAGGAGAGGACCTGGTCAAGGACCTGAAGAGAGCAGGGACCACAGAGTCAAAGGTCACCATTAGTACACTAACACAGGTACACGCTTACATAAATATTAACGTGTGAATGAGCGTGTAGCAGTAAGCACTAAATCAGTTAATGGCATGATCAAATAAAGTGAGCTGGATTTATTTTCCTCTGGACGACAAAAGGCTTCGCTCCGGTTCATCAGTGTGGACTGACCCCACCCCTTCTCATGTCCTCGGCGTAAGGAGGAGACGGCTCTCGCTCAGTTAGCTGCCAGGTGCATCGTCTCACCACAGACTGTAGCATGAGCGCCCGCTGAGGCGTCGTAAGCCAGAGAGATGCTAGTTGAGGTTTGGAGCAACAGATGGAATTGGTTTCAGAGCCGAACACGACAGCTATGTATAAGTAGCAACTAAATGCAGAAATACAACAAACATTCATCTGCACCTAAAACAGATTTCTGATGGAGTTTTCGCAGCTGGGAAAAGAAACGACAACTGAAGATCCATCTTTGTCTCCCCAGTCCCGACAGTCAACAATCTAATCAACAGAGGGCCGTGTAAAGTGGTCACACTCACAGACTCACCTAAAGATGCTGCCCCTCATTGAAACACAGTCCTTTAGAACGTCCTCCAGTTCCAGAGTTTACTGTTCTTTAGAAATGAATGTTTATTGATCTTTGAGAGAGCCTACTTGCATTATGATGCCATTATTGTTATATTAGTTTAACACGGTCTGAAAGTGACAATATTTCCATGAATTTTGTGAATGAAAGTGACAGTTTTAGCCTGATTAAACACGTTTCTGTGTTTGGTTTCATGTTTGATCATCAGAATTAGGCTTCTCTTGATTTATTGGCTCAGGTGGTTTGTCTGACTTACAGTCTACTCACTGATGGGAAATGCTGCACCTAAAGAACCTTTACCAGTACCTTTAACATAAAGCATTCAGTAATATTGTGCTTCCATAAAGCAAACATGCAAAAAAAAAAAAAGAACTGTTTCCAGATGCTGATGAAAGCAGCAGCTGTTAGAGTTAATTCAAACCACTGGAGGAGCATTAAGTCACGTCTGGAGGGAAGCAGCAGCAGAGTGTTCAGTTGTTTGAAGCAGCAAAACAATGGTTATAGCGGACCCTTCCCAGAACCACCACCCACCCAACCATCAGGAGTCTAGAGGCGCTGACAATAAGACTCCACAACATTTGGTCAGAGAAAAGCTTTCTGCACAGTTCATCTCCCCTCCTAATTACATGTTTATGCTCTTTTTGCCCTGCAAAGTGTGAGCTTACCCAAAAACAGAATGTGAATCTAAGTAGCCGTTTCAATTAAACCTCACGATAGCCAGATTTAGACACAGAGGTAATAATTCTGATACACCAAAGGGAAAAAAAAAATCCCATTGAAATAAAGAGCAGCCATGCCTCAGTGTGGTCAAACCACTTTCATGGTGAGAGGCAGTGGCATATCTGCAACTGAGAAAGTTGTTAAACATCGACTCCACCTCAGCGCTGCTCTGTCATTTCATTCAGCGTGCGTAGCGAGGATGCCCACGGCTCGCTGAGGGATCATCTGTGGCTGCTGATACGTTGGCACTTTAAATGAGTCGGTCAAAAGGAGGAAAAGGCAAAGACAGATTTAGGACAGTGCGGCTGCTGGGACACTGCTCTGGTTAGAATCCACAAAGTCAGGTCACCTGAAGAACTTCAAAAGGGCCAACTTCACTATAGCCACCTGTTTATTAACTGTTAACCAATTAAATACACAAGTTCAAAGAACCTGCAGAAGTTAGGAGCATATTTCTACCATTTATAACAAAAGGTGTTACTCTAATTTTCTTCTTAAAAAGTGAACATACTTATTGTAGTCAGGATATTAGTACTGAGCCAGGGGTGCACACAAGTGGTGCACACGCGGGGTCAACCTTCCACCACAGCGCTCCTTCATGCTCCGACGTTACACAGCCCGTCTGCAGCGTGAGCGGAGCAGCTCGTTGTAAGTTTCACTTCCTGTTTGCAGCTGCCCCAGACATTATCAGTAGTCAGAGGACTACTTCCTGTTTGTAGAGGCCCCACCCACTTTGAGTGATGTCACCAGTGAGTGTGGTCCTTCCTGTGGATCAATAACTGATAGAAGCCACTTCAGAACGACCCAAACGTCACTATCAGTCTTCAGTGAAGGGTTTTGGTTTGTATTTTCTTTTGCACCTTTGCTATTTTTCTGTCTCTGAATTGCTTCACCTTCGTTTGGTGCCAGATATTTAAGGATTCTATGAAGCCTGAGAGAAACAAACTGCAGCAGCCAGAAGGGAAGAGTGGAACGCCTGAGCTAAAGATAGAGTGTGAGGTAGGAAGTGACGGTGGCTCAGATTCAGCGTTCTAATAAACCAAATAACCCACTAAAAGGCACATAGAGCTTTATGAATGGAAGGACTGAAGCTGGACCTCCTAGCTGTAATTATAGTGATTCAGAGACAAAATCATGGTTGGAAGTTTGACTGACCTGAGGCTAAGTGTATTTCAGAAGAGAAACCAAAATTCTTCCCTGGATTCCTTTTCTTTTTTCTGTAGTCGTTTTGAAATGATGAGGAAACAGGATCCATGTGAGAGCAGACTAAAGCCAAGGATGCTGAGCTGTGTAGTTCTGATTTAAGGCCTATTTTAGGAGTTACTTTAAATCTAATGATCTTAATTAAAGCTGGGTTGGTGCTATGAAGAGCCTTTCAGTTTTCAGTTCCTCCCTCTCCCTGTAAATCGAGCGTGCACCAAAATAGGAAGGGCAGATCTAAGTGATACATCCTGGTCCAAAGTTACCATCACCAGGAAAAGCCTGATGGCCAGTCCTCATCCAGACCCAGGGCAGGTGCCATCGGTGTAAGCGGCTCGAGCCCCTCGCAGCCCGCGGCGGTCAAACCAGACACGTACGCCTCCTTACCCCGGACACAGGTCCGTCTGGCTGCACGTATTATTGGTGGGGATGCAGCGCTATTTCTACACCCTTGGATCGAATTATTGGTGTGGACAATTCAGTGATAGCTGGGTATTGATGGGGACACGTCACTCCGTCCATGCTAAATCTACGCCTGTGTGATGCCAGCCCTCCCTCTTTTTTAAACTTACAGAGGTGTTTTCTAGAAGTTCTATGTACTTTATAACCCCATAAAAAGGTATTATGACTGAGTTTATTTTTTACATATGATTTCAAAAGAAAAACTGGAAGATTCTGGAATAGATATAATTAGTGGTAAATTTAAAAAAAAAATTTTTTTGACGTGACGTGTGTGTGTGTGTGTAGACATCCATCCATCTGTACAGAAATTGATCCATCTGCATAGAAATGTATCATATCAACAGTATATATTTAAAGACTTAAACATATATTCTCTGTGCACAAAATCCCTGTGAATTAGTTTGCGGTTGAAGTAACTTTTTGAGAAAAATCAGTTTTTTTGTCTATAACTGTTCAGGTTCAGAAATGTTGACATTGTTTTGAAACGCTGGTCCATTTTTTGCCCAGAAAGAACAAACTTGTTTACTGACAATGGCCTGGATCATTTCTTAAGATCATAAATCTGCTCTGAGCTCTCTGCTTTGTCCTCTGCCTCTTGTTAGACAATTTGAAGAAATCTGTCAGCGCTGTTGCATTTTGGAGCGACACTTAATCATGAAATTCCTCCTCAGAAAGCACTTTTCTGATCTTACTACCACTCACATTTATTTCCCAACAGGGGGTGGGGGTTGTGTCTGCAGCATGCAATCGGGGCCGATTTCCGATCACGTGATTGGATCGGGACATAATAGATGTATTTATATGTTTGTGGTGTCAGTAGAAAGCTGTGCAAACTTAATTGTAAATATTAAGTTATGTTTTTGACCTTGACCTTTAAGTCAGGTTTTTCCCCCCGAAACTTACAACTTCTGTTGTGACCACATTGTGATTGTTTTTTATTTGATGTGTAGAATTCGACCTAACCGCTCCACATTTTTAGTGAATTGGTGGTAGGGATTTTTACCAGCAACATATTCAGTCAGATGAAAATATTTTGCTTCATTCTCTGCTCTAGAGGTGATCGTTAGTTTTTTTGCACATCAGAAAACAGGCTTGCAAAAAGGCGCCCCACCCAAAAAACAAATTTCACCAGCCGTCACTGGTTAAAAGATGGTGATAGAAATAGGTTAGTAAGGACTGAGGATTGACATAAAGCAGATTACCCATGAAAGAAAATTGTCTCCCAGTTTAAATCTTTCCAAAGTCTTGAACAAATAAGGCCACTCAACCTGGTCAAATGCATTTTTTGCATCAAGAGCTAAAACCACTAGTTCTTCTTTGGGTCTGGTAGAGTTAATAATATTAAACAGTTGTCTAAGATTATATTATTATATAGTATATTATAGATTTCTGCAGCAGCATTTCTCCTGACTATCCCTGAGTATTGCTCTGGTCAGAGGTCTCCTGTTTCCAGAGACTCCTCTCTGGTGAGTGATGTCACCAGTGGGTGTGCTCCTTACTACAGTAAGTTAAATAACTGATTGAATGCCACTTCAGAATGACCCTGATGACCTTTAAATAAAAGCCTGCAACTGAATATTGTTGATAAAATGTTCATCTGAGATGTAACTGATCAGAATTTCATCCTCTCATGCTTTCTGTCTCTGGGATGCACTGCATTGTTCAGCTTGCTGCCAACTCACTATAGAGGTGGTGTTAGCGGTGAGGAAAGGTGTTGCAGGCCAAACCCGATGTCTTAAACAGCTCCTTGTAATATATGTGTGTTATTGTGAAAGAAACGCCAAAAGCTTTCCAAATTACGCAGGGCTCAGAGTAATTATGGTGCACACAGACAGAAATGGAAAGAACAACAGCAGCTGGCAGGTCCTGCAGATATCACAGGCAGAGATGTTTAAGAGCTATCTCTGTTTTTTAGATTTCATTTAAGCACCATGCAGAAGAACAGCGTTGAAAGTCAACCTCCGGTTAGAAACCCTGCTATGAGCCGGCAGGTGACCCGACGTGTTCCATTCCCTTCTTCATATCCAGAACTTTTCCTTAAATCTTGTGATAAAGACGTGTTCTCATAACTTACTGTATTTAGGGGTCATCACCTCGGCTTTTTAGGTCTCAATTCTGAATATTTATTTGCTTTTTGACTAGTTTGAAATGCATTAAAGTGAAAAATCTAATGAATGTGAAACAGTTGAGCTCTCAGTACTTTATCTAGAGTACGAACCACACCC
This sequence comes from Callopanchax toddi, assembly GCA_006937965.1. Classification (NCBI taxonomy): domain Eukaryota; kingdom Metazoa; phylum Chordata; class Actinopteri; order Cyprinodontiformes; family Nothobranchiidae; genus Callopanchax; species Callopanchax toddi. The sequence continues at coordinate 556,454 of SSNR01000393.1, forward strand.
ACTGGTGACATCAAGTCTCGATCTAAGGCGTCCCACTGAACTCCATAGTAGCTGTTAGCTAACCTCTACAGTTTGATAGAAGTTTAAATAAACATCAAAAGGTTTATATTTGAATCCAGATGTGAATTAATGCCCATGTTTTCTCTAGGATTACATCTTATTAAGCTGTTGCTAATGAGCGTTTTAGCTGTGATTAAATCCAAACCCATGACCACAGGTACGTACTATCTCCTCATCAGCTGAGTTTAACATTAGACCAGAGGTATTTATACTGCAGGAGATTAAACACTATTTCTGACATGCTCTGTAGTGACTTTTTCTGAGGGGTGCCAGGTCTCACTGGATTGGAGGAGAAAAGAAAAAAGAGACGTGTCTGAACGTCCTTACACATTCTTCCCACTGTGCTAAGAATGGTTCAGAGACTCTTCCCAGCCCAATACCTAAAATAAAACCTTTAACCCACAAAAACAAAACGTGAGCATCTAGAGCAGCCTGCTTTGGGAAATCCACCCTGATTCAGGAACATCGAGGACCCAGGTCACCAGGACTCATAAGCTCCTGATTTCCCGTGTGATACAGACCACAAGGGAGCATGTTTGTTTGCCCAGACCCAAAACAACAGCGGTAAATAAACAACAGAATGGGAAGGGTTCCATTTTCTCTGCTCGGCAGTCTAAACTGTGGAAGTTTTCCTAAACAGACGTTATCAGTTCTAGAAGAACTTCAACATGTCCAACTTTGTTTCTAAGTTCAAGCTTCAACTTTGTCTGATTCTTCACATTCTAAACCCCAAAAGAAGATGTGGGTCATTCTGAAGTGACTTCTCTGTTATTTGTCTACACCCACTGATGACATCACTCAAAGTGGGCGGAGTATCTGGAAGTAGTCCTCTGACCCGAGCTACTGTTTTCCTCCCAAAATATTTTAGTATTTACTCATACATTTTATGTGGATTTATAAATGTAATGAACATATTAGTTACAAGGAAACTCCAATTATTTCATCTAATTTTATATAATCTTTAATATTTTAGTGTGAAATAGATTCTAAACTAATATCAGAGTGTCAGGATTGTAATGGCGTCCAAAACAACAAATCCATCAGGCACAGGAAAACGTTTAAAGAAAAAAGTCCACTAGATACAGGTGAGACAGATTTATTTTGGGTAAGACAGGGGACAGGTTTTGGAACCGTGTTACAACTTTTTGTGTTCGCTGCACTGCGGTGATATTCAGAGTTTTACCTCTCAGGTTGACAGAGCCAAAGCTGTGGAGGTTAAACCTGTTTAACCCTCCAGCAAATGAATCACATTCAGAAATAATTAATACTTCAATCAGCATGTTTTTTAAATTTCATGTCTGTTGTAGGACTGCCACGATTAGTCAACTACCGGTAGTCATGATTATGTCGACTATTCAAATTAGGAGACAAAGATGGACAGGATCAGGAATGAGTCCATCAGAGGGACAGACCATGTTAGATGTTTAGGAGATCAGATCAGATCTCCTGTAGAGGAGGGATAGTGAATATATCAGTAGAAGAATGCTGAGGTGGGAACTGCAGACCTAGAGGAAAACCAAAGAGGAGATTTATGGATGCAGTGAAAGAGAACATGAAGCTGGTGGAGAGTAGAGGATAGAGGACAGGGTTAGATGGAGACAGATAATTGGCTGTGGAGTGGAGATAACTGAAAGAAAAGGTGAGGTAATACAGTGTTTTAATTGTAGAGGTTAGCTAACAGGTAATACAGTTTTCTATCTGTAGAGATTAGCTGCAGGGGGCAATGTTTAATGTCTTTTTGTTTGATGTTTTTGAGCCTCTGATGCAACTGGTAGTTTGAAGTCAGGTGGAACAGCTGAGGTTGGGTGATGCTCAGTGAAACAGGAGACAGCCTTGATGATGGGACATGTGCACTGGATTTATGGTAATCCAGCAAATCCAAAATAAGAAAAATAAGGGTAGCAGTTACATTTCAAACATGGCATTAAGCTGCAAAAATACCAGAATACGCTCATCAAATCCACCACGTCTCTGACCACTTGCTCACCTCAGCGTCCTCTGGTAGAGTGTGTTCCTCCTCAACCCAACTCTACAAAAATGTTATTTATAGAGAAGATTTAAAACAACAAAGTTGACCAGTCCCGTACCGATTTAAAGTAAATATAAAACTATGATAAAATATAGACCGACACTAAAAATAAATAAATCCAGTCAGATAAAACACACTGACAGCTACTACTGGGAGTCCAGCTCTGCCAGGATTAAAATCCAGGAATCAAAGTGGGTCTTTAAAAGAGATCTAAAAATGTCCCCCGTGGTCTCAGCGGATCTAGTGTGACCTGGTGTTCCAGAGCCGGGGGTCAGAGGTCACCTCTAGTCTTTATCCTGCTTTTGGATAACCTAGGATCTTATGGTCCACTGGGTCTAAAGCAGCAGTGAGATGGAGGAGGACCAGGACAGCTGGACTACCTGAGTCAGCTGTAAACAGCAGGTCGTTGTAGCAGGGCTGTCTCAGTATGTGATGAGGTTAAATCAGACTGAAGCTCCTCGTATCTTTCATGGGTTTCTATGTGAGACTAACTGATTAAGAAACACTTTCTCTAAAACTTTAGACAAGAATGGTAGCTTGGAGCTCGGTCTGCTGTTGGGCAGCACAGAGGGATCAGAGTATTCTTTTAAGAAGAGGCAATACCTGCATGTTTGAAAGAAGATGGAACACATCCTGGGCTGGGACCTGTACTGTTTGTCCATCAGCAGTGAAGACGTCTTTGAGGACTCGTTCTGAACTCTGACTACCTTGTCGCCTTGCCCTCTCGTTAAGTATTACAACTTCTATCAACCCCTTGTTTAGTAACCTTGCTGTTTGGAGTGCTAATTGTGGATTCATTCAGTGTCTGTGGAGTTCAAGAGAAAAGCCGTTTACAGACTGAAGATCGCTCCAGGGATTCCCCATCCGGGCTCCGCCCCCTGCGACGTCACTATTTCGGCAACTTCCCCACCAGTCTCCCTCTCCAGGTTTACCCGTGACGCCCAGTCCTCAGATCCACTTCCCCAAACGTATTTTATATTTGTACTCTTGATCATGTTTTGGGTTCAGGGGTTCTCATGCACCGCTGCATGAAGCTACAGAGGGTTTCACTCTATCATGGAGCTGAAACCGTGAACAGGACAGGAAGTGGTCAGAAATACATGCCGTTTCATCAACACACAGTTAACCCACATGACAACACCAGATCTAAAGCGTGTCCCTTCTCAGGAGTCGGGCCAGTGACGGACTGAAGAATAAAATCCCTGACCGTCAGCTTAGAGTCACAACAGACATGGATGTTAAAATCACCAACTATTAAAAAGTGGTCATAATTCAGAGTCACTCCAGACAGAACATCGGTGAAGTCCTTAATAAGGTCCTTATTGGATTTAGGAGGAGGATGTCGAACTGGATGCTTATTGTCCCTGAAGTCTAAAATCGATATGATTTGTCATGTGACCAGTATTACTGGTGGCTCTACAGTATTGCTGTCTCAGTACCAGTACAGCCTGTTTGTAGTTAGGTTGAACCGAGCTCTTTGTGGTGATGCTGATGATGTTGCTGTATTCACCAAACAGTGAACATGTACAAATGCCACATGTATGTTGACATAGCAACTGTATCCACGTTTTTACAGCCTCATAAAGATTTAAAATAGACAATGAAGTCATCCACGCCCCAAGCAGTTGGACTAAATTAGCCTGCAGAGCAGCAAGTTGAGTTCATTTGATGTCTTTGTTTGAGTTTAAATGTTGCACACCACAGGCTCTGGAACACAATCAACACTAATAGGGAGGCGTGGGTCTACTGTAAAGTCAGACTGCTGGTCTGCAAACAGGCAGAGTCCTGTCATCAAATTATCTACCTGCCTATAAACAACCAGCTTTGCTTTTGTGCTCTTATATGGCCACATGTACAGGTGAACCTCATTACTCACTGGACACCAGCTACTGGTGGCCCCGATGGATGGGTTGACTGACAGACAGACAGGCATTCCTTCCTTCCTTCCTTCCCACTTTATACCATGTCCGGATACTGTGGTATATACACAGTACTATGATATATAAATAGTACTGTGTATATACATAGTACTGTAATATATAAATAAAACTGTGGTATATATGTAGTACTGTATTATATAAATAATACTGTTGTATATACATAGTACTATGGTGTATACTTGATGGTCAGAAATCACTTCTCTCTAACATGGGCCCAGTTCCATTTGGGTCGTGTCCTTCCTAAGCACTTATTTTTTTAAATAATTTTATTTCATTCAAAAGAGAGAAAAAAACATAAAATACAAACCAATATTTACAATACAAAGTTGAATGAAAAGGGGCAGAAAGAAGAAAAAAATCTTATATAATCTGCCCCCATTACAAACAAAATTCTTAATAATTATCTCCTAAAGTTACAGTATATATAAACTCATTTTTTAAAATTTAACTTCCTGTTTCAATATTTCCAAAATAAACACAGACACTAACTTAGTTTGCACTTTCATAATTGCTCAATATATTTTTTTTAAGCATCTTTTAAAAACATGAGTTGACTTTGATTCTTTCATTTCCATATTAAGGTTGTTCCATAATTTAACACCGTTCACTGAAATACTCAATTCCTTTGGTTCTAAATTTGGGTTTATTAAAGATTTTATTTCCTTTCAATAAATAGCTACTTACTCTTTTCACAAACATCCTCCACATTTGTAAAGAATGTGTAGATTTGTTTGGCATCAGGGCGTGGCCTCAGGGTGGGGTCTGCTCTGTTATGTCTTACAGGGCTGGAGCGCTGCCTCGGCTTTGATCTGGCCTGATCTCTGTTCAGATAAGCTAAGCGAGTTTTGCCTCGCAACAATAACAGTTACAGCTCATTCTGCAAAGTAACAAACAAACGGCTCCTGATGGAGCAGCTGTTGGACTTTGATCAGCTTCTCCTCAGGATGAATGTTGCTGCTGGATCACGTGAGAAACTCCTCACATGCAGCTTCCTGTTATTTTATCAGAGAATCTTGAATATTTATCACAGAGCTTTATATAATCAGAACCAGCCAATCTGAGAATCTGAGGTAGAATTTGTTTATCTGTCAGTGAACGCATCATCACCAAGCAGCAATAAAAAGTCTGACATTTTTCTCATCCTGTGAACTCATCGGCAGTAATTCATGCTAACAGATCTTCAGATGTGAAAGGTTTTACTTCTAGAATCATAATTTTCTATTTAATCAGTTGCTGTTGAGGAAAAACCTCCCATTTTTCTACATTTTCTTGTTTTTGCATCAACAATACCTAAGGGTCACCCTTCACTTCTGATTTTAGTTGATGTATCCGGTTAAAAGTGTAGCTTATGAGTTTTGTGACATGGTTTATTCTGTGTAAAATAAAAGACTTGTTTTGATTTCCCAAAAAGTTACATGTTGGAGATAGGTTTTGATATTTTGATGAAATGAGAAACATGTTGTGGTGGATCAGAAGATTCTCAGCAGGTCAGTGCTGCACAGAAACCAGTGATCCGTATCGGCCCTCAGAACCACAATCAGAGCTCCTCTGATGAATCTGGAACTAAAAACATGTTTTGGAACAAAAACATTGATTTTTATGAGTTTTGAGTAATGATGAACTGTGTTTCTGTGTAAATCATCATAAATGGAAGGTACTTGAAAACCTTCAACTCACCTTGGATATGGTTCTGGGTTTAAACGCGTAGGAACCCTGGATGATGTGGTTTGTTCTGCAGATTTTGAGGAGGCGTTTGTTGCATCTAAACCAGGTCTCTATGTTTACTAGCTTTACGTTCATTTGGTTGCTCATAAGGACAAAAG